>PVIU01023574.1:0-27154 GCA_004026605.1 Ondatra zibethicus
CCACAGTGATGGGCAGGACCACAGTGATGGGCAGGACCACAGTGATGGACAGGGCCACAGTGATGGGCAGGGCCACAGTGATGGGCAGGACCACAGTGATGGGCAGGGCCACAGTGATGGGCAGGACCACAGTGATGGGCAGGACCACAGTGATGGGCAGGGCCACAGTGATGGGCAGGGCCACAGTGATGGGCAGGACCACAATGTGGAGATGTGGGGCAGAAGGTACAGTTTTATATGTCTGCACGCAGCCAGCCTGGAATATTCACGACAGACAGCAGCCAGAGGAGTACACAGTCGTTAACAACTGCAGTTTGCTTAACCTAGCTTCAGTCCCCTTACTTGTTAGAAGGGGGCAATAAATATATGTTCGGGAGGGAGTTATTACAAGGATGCAGTGAGATAATGCATGCAGAGAACTTAGAAAAACCCACAATTCCTGTAAAGAAGACACTTGCCTGACACAGAATGATCAGAACTTAGGTTATCGTGTAGAGGTTGGGATGATGCAAATCCAGAACCAGATTGCCTTGGGGCAACTTTATCCTTAATAGCCATTTATTATCCTCCATATCTGATGTGACATGTTTACAGTATATCACATGTTAATGTTTCACTAATAGGTGACTGCTTTGAAACACTCAAAGAGATACTTAGCTTCCACCAACCAAGAGTCTATGAGTGCTGTAATAGAAAATCTGAGGCCTATAACTAAGATTTCCTGGAGCCTGTACATTTGATATTCCCACCGATGTGTAATAAAATATCTTGAGTTATGACTTTTTTTATTTTGTCACTACAGAAACAATAAAACAATTGCCACATCGAAACAGAACTTGGGGTGACTTAAATATGTGTTCGTGAGCCATGGTCACTCATGTCTTTCTGGAGAATAAACTCTCTCCTGTACCCTTTCGGGGGAGAGCTATCTTTTGTATTGACAAGAATAAAGAATTCTTTTATACTTCTCTATCTTGTCATGGGTTATTATGCGTGAGAGTGGGGAAAATGATAACAAATGGGTAGATGATGGATATTAAAGCCTTGGTGTTTACCTGATATTCATGACCTACCTTCCTAGTAGAAAAACATCCAGTTAAAATACTGATAGCTGAATAAGCATAAGGACCTCTGTTCAAATCCCCAGTACTCCCATAAAAAGTCACACACAGCCTGACACTACTGAGACCCTAGCAATAGGGGGTAGAGATAGGCAGCTCCCAGGAGCTCACTGCCCAGCCAGCACAGAAAGATACTGAGTTCAGGTACAAAGAGAGAATTTGTCTCAAAATTAAGGTGGAGAGTGATAAAGGAAGACAACAATGTCCCCCTCTAACCTCTATATGCTCATGCATGGGTGTGTGTATTGTTTGAGGTTTCTGTCCTGCCCAGTTCCTGCAATCGTTAAGTCCCAAAGAAATCAAACAGAGGTCTATATTAACTATAAATTGATTGGCCTAGTAGCTCAGGCTTCTTATTAATTTTTATAACTTAAATTAGCCCATTATTCTTGTCTACGTTAGTCACATGGCTCAGTACCTTATTCAGCGAGGCAATCACATCTTGCTTCTGCTGTGGCCAGGTCAGGACTGTGCACTAGGACTTCCTTCTTCCCAGAATTCTCTTGTTCTCATTGACCCAACTCTACTTCCTGTCTGGTTGTCCTCCCTATACTTCCTGCCTGGCTACTGGCCAATCAGCGTTTATTTAAAATATAATTGACAGAATACAGACCATTGTCCCACACCGTGTGTGTGTGTGTGTGTGTGTGTGTGTGTGTGTAACACATACCAAAAATTAAAAATAAACTAAATTACATTTTGCTCTTACAAGAGGTTACAGTTAAGAAACTGCCTTGAGTCTCAGAAAATACTTGGACTCCAGACTTGTAAGCTGTGTTGAGACTGTGAAAGACCACAGGGACCTTTCAGTTGGAATGAAATGCATTTTGCATTATAATACAGTCACAAACATATAGGGTCCAAGAAATAGAGTGTGGTGGTTTGAATGAGAATGGCATAATGTTACATGCTTGGACTCCTGATTCCTAGCTGGTGGAACTGTTTGGGAAGGATTAGGAGGTATGGCTTTATTGGAGGAAGTGTGTCACTGGGGGCAGACTTGGAGGTTTCAAAAGCCATGCCATTTCTAGTTAGCTCTCCCTGCCTCATGCTTGGGGATCAGATGAATCAGCTACTGCTCCAGTGCCATGTCTGCCTGCCTGCTACCATGTTCCCTACCATGACAGTCAGGGACTTACCCTCTGGAACTGTAAGTCTCAATAAACCTTTTCTTCTATTAAAACATAAAGTGTTGATAGCAAAAATCACTTTCCGTTACTTTTTATTTGGCAACCAAAATTGTACTTAGATGCACGGCGTGCTTTGTGGTGGCATCTCCCATCTTTGCAGGCTCATTCAAGGTGTGTTTTTGCCCCCTCTGTCCCTACAGAACTCATAGTTCAATACTTTTCAGCCTTTGCTTTTCATTCTGTGTTTTGGTTTGGATCTGAAATCTCCTCCAAATCTGTTATGTTGACACTTGGTCCCAAAGGCATCAGCTTTTAGAGATGGGGCCTCAGGAAGGTGGGAGAATCAAGTCATGAACAGATGTTCCCCCAACTTACCACAGTCACAGCTCGCAGTCTCCCCCCTCTTTCCCGTGCATTTGTGCACAAGTGAGCATGCATGCACACACACTCACACACAAATAAACTGAATCTCAGTATCACACAATTGCCTTATTTTTCTTCAGTTTTGCCAGGTGTCTAAAATCTGAGATCTCCAGGAGTTATTCCAGGCATTTAGAAACAGCTTTTACTTAAAGCATTGATTAAATAATAATAATAATAATAATAATAATAATAATAATAATAATAATAACTTGGATCCACAAGGTCACTAGTAACAGGATGAAGCCCAGCACCTCTGCTTTCATTCTGCATGTTCTTTGCTTTGGGTCAACTACCTGATTACTTCCACAGGCCAGTGTCTTAATCACTCCAGGAGTGTCTGTCTAACCCACCCCATCCTCCTTCATGGCTGAGGGCCTTTCTTTCAAGCATTCAGTAAGCCTAGAAGGGAGGTTGCTGAGTTACTAATGAAGTGTCTTCCTGAGCGTTTTACAATATCTTATTCTTAAATGCAAAGATGTCTCCAGTCATTGTCCCAAACCTGTAGTCTATTTAGTTCCAGGTTTAGCAGAACATTGCATATAGACCATCTAATGAAGAGGTCATCCCTATACAGGAGTAGCCAATCTCATGGAAACTAACTTTTCACCCAGTGTTCTACTTAGCTCTATCAACTCTTAGCACCATCAGTCTAGAATCACCTCCAAAAAGTCTCTATCTAGCAACTGCCTCTATCCAGTTGTTCTGTAGGTATAGCTGTGAGGAATTATCTTGGTGGCTGATTGATGGAGGCGGGCACAGCCCACTGTGGACAGCACCGTCCTGGGCAGGTGATCCTGGGCTGTACAAAAAGTTTGCTAAGCACAAGAGCCTGCATTTGATCCAGCAAGTGGAATTCCTCCATGGTTTCTGAGTCAAGCTTCTCTTTTAGGTTCCTGCTCTGACCTGCTCAGTGAAGGACTGTGACCTGGATGTGTAAGCCAAATAAACCCTTTCCTCACTTAAGCCATTTGTTGAAAGAGTGTTGTTTTTTTTAAAATAGCAATAGAAAGAAAACTGGGTCATTCAAGCAATATGAACTTCTTTAAACTACCTTTCATAGCCAAAACCAACACAATGATTAACCATACCACACCATGACTATGAATGCTTAACTATGGCTGGGGAGACGTCTCAGTTGGTAGCGTGTTAGCTGGGGAAGCACAAAAGCCCGAGTTTGTATACCTATCAGCCAGGTAAAAATCTAAGCATGGCAGTGAGTGCCTATAATGGGGGGATGGATGGAGAGAGACAGGGATCCCCAAAGCTGGCTGTCCAGCCAGTCTTCTAACGATTCAAAGAAAATTCCAAGTTCAGCAAGAGACCCTGTTTGAAAATTCAAGAAGGCAAAGCAATTGAAGAAGACACTTGAAGTTGACCTCTGGCTTCCGTGCACACATATGCACACACAAACATGCACTCTCACACATCCACAGCAAGGAAAGAATGCTTAATTGTGCATACCTCCTGCCCTGATTCTTCTTCTGAGTGTGAATCTTCTGTCAGCATCCTGAAGATGGGATGGGGCAGCATTGGGCTCCTTCATCTGCACTCCTCAGTGGAGTCGCTTGGGTTCTTCTACTTTTTCCTTTTTATCATGGTGATAAAAACACTCTGAACAAACGCAACTTGGGTAGAAAGGGTTTATTTGGCTTTTACTTCCAGGTCACACTCCAACACTGGGCCAAGAACTCAAGGAAGGATCCTGGAGCAGAAACCATGGAGGCATGCTGCCTGCTGGTTTACTCTCTGCCTTGCTCAGTAACTTTCTTATACAGGCAAAGACTACTTACCCAGAGATGGTGCTGCCTACAGTGGGCTGGGCTCTTTTACACCAATTACCAGTTGAGATGATTCCTCAGAGATATGCCTACAGACAAAGAAGGTTGCTCAATTGAGACTCTTGTTTTTGGATGCTTCTAGGCTCTGCCCAGTTGAAAGCTAATGCTAGAAATCTCCTTCCTCTGCATTTCTGCCAACATTCATCTCTTTAATTAATGTATTGGGATTAATACCAAGCCTACTCTGTCTGAATTTCCAGAGCCAGGATCTTGTTGCAAACCTGTCAACAGGAGACGTCCCTTAAAACTTGTTTCTAGGTCATTTCTTACTACCGCGCCTCTTCTTGTGATATTCTGTCTCGCTCAGAATTCATCTTCTCTGGGAATTCCTGCTTTTCTTATTCCCTCTGAGAACATCACAGATCTTTGTCAAACACTACTGAGATGTCAAGAACCTCACTGGAAGTGTTTGAAATATGATCTTGCGTGAACTGTTTTACTGTATTAGTGAGGGTTTTTCTAGAGAAACCAAACCAAAAGAATGCACACATACACACAAACACATACAAGAATTTATTTTTCTTTATTATGCTATATCAATGACACAAAATAATGGTTTTCATCATGACATTTTGTACACACACATATATATAAATATTTGTGCATATGTACACACATGAACATATATTTGGTATAGTCTCATTATTGAATGTGGGTTTAAATGACATGTCAGATGTTAAGTACCACAACTTCACAGTATTTAAGATCCCATGAAAGGAGAGTTATTCTCATTGTACATCAGCTACTTTTCTCATCACTATGACCAAATGTAACATGAAGGCCAGCTTGTTGGGGTTTATGTCCTGCCCGCTCCCCCCAGCCATTTAGTTCCAGAGAAAATCACAGAGAGTCTACATTAGGTTATAAACTGATTGGCCCATTAGCTCAGGCTAAGTACTAGTTCTTATAAGTTATATTAACCCATTATTCTTATCTATGTTAGCCACATGGCTCAGTACCTTTTTCAGCGGGGCAGGTCACATCCTGCTTCTTCGGTGCTCTGGGCAGGAGTGGGGAAAGAGCTTCCTTCTTCCCAGAATACTCCTGCTCTTATTGCCCCACCTCTACTTCCTGTCTGGTTTTCCTGCCTATACTTCCTGCCTGGCCAATCAGCGTTTATTTAAAACATGATTGACAGAATACAGACAATTCTCCCACACCAACCAAATGTCCAACAAATATCATGCTTAGGGAAGGAGGGCTTATTGTGGCTCTCAACTCAAGGGCACAGTCCATGATGGCATGGAAGTCATGATGACAGGAATGTGAGGCAGCTGGTGGCTTTGTATCCACAGACAAGAAGCAGAAGTGAAACAAGCCAGGCATAGTGGTGCATGCCTTCAACCTCAGCACTCTGGAGGCAGAGGTAGGCGGATCTCTGTGAGTTCCAGGCCAGCCTGCTCTACAGAGTGAGGTCCAGGACAGCAGAGCTATTTAGTAAGACCCGGAAGTAAAACAGACAACAACAGTAACAGCAGCAGCAGCAACAATAATAATAATCAGAAGTGAAGGCTGGTTTTCATCTTGCTTTCTGTCTTTATTTTAATTTAAAATATTTATTAATTTTGTATGTGTGTATTGGGGGGTGAAAATCAAAGACAAACTGAGGAGATTGGTTCTCTCCTTCTACCATACAAATTGTCCGGACTGAACTCAGGTTGCCATTGCTTTGAGCAAGTACTTTTACCCACTGGGCCAGACAGCCTGTCTTCTTAGGGAGCCTTAAAGTACTCTTGATGGTTTGTTATACCATGAAAATCTAGCATAGCCTTGAACTTGAATTCTGGGTAGTGTAGTGTCAGTTCTGCACTTGGAGAAGTTTAAAACTGTTCTGTCAGGCTGAGTTTGGCCTCAAGGACCGATCAAAGGTGAAATGTGTTATGTTCCAGAATTTAGGTCAGGAGCAGGTTATGTCTTTCTGCCTGGGGGTGGGGCCCCTGGCAAATGAATGGAAGCCTCGTTCCGTGGTTTCAGAAGATCCTTCAGGCTCAAATATTCCCATCAGCAGTTCTGCCTCACCAGGGGTTGCTTCGCCACGAGCTTGCTTTTGCCTCATTTCATCCGAGTTCTCCCAAACAGAATTATTTCAAAGAAGCAGCAATTTAAGACCCTTGAGCTTTTCATGGCCCTGGGACTAAATCATAAATCAACTTTTTAATTTTAGATTTATTTTTAATTTCTAATTGTGTGTGTGTGTGTGTGAGAGAGAGAGAGAGAGAGAGAGAAAGAGAGAGAGAGAAAGAGAGAGAGAGGGAGAGAGAGATAGTCTCATTTTTAAAAAGTTGTGACAAGTTCATGTCAGACAATTACGATCATCTTAGTATTTCTTAGCTGAGCTCATATTTACTCAGTGTGATTGACAGTCACTGTTCTTGCCCAGTGTCTTACTACCAGCATGGATACCTCCACTGGATCACTCCCACCCCAATTCCCATACCTCTAGCATCTAAAAAGTCAGAGACTAGCAGGGGAGCAAACTTCTAGCTCCCTTTTGTGAAAGGGATGACATTCTTCTGAATATTTGGTTCCAGTTTATTGTTTTAATAGGCATGTTTTCTTCATTTCCAGCTTTGGAGCCTTATAGAACAATATTATTTATCAATAAATGAATATTTCAAAGGAATGAACAAATATAAAAATGTGAGGCTTCATTAGAGCCATTATCTTGTCAAAAGTTGAAAAAAATGATTCTTGTCAGACAGCATTGCCATTTCATGAGTGTTGTTTTAATGGTGCCTGACAATCGGACAGCCAATCATGCTCCCTCTTGTCAATCTTCCCTCATTTATGGGCAATAAAGACCTCCAAACTTAGAGATGATTATTGTACAGGTTAGACTCCTGCTTCTTATGTATGACTAAAGTATTGCTTAATTTTTAGAAATTCACTATCAATCCATTATCAAAGACAGGAGTCCCACTTCACTTTCAGGGACTCTTCAGTGATTAGAAGGGTCTTGCTAACAGGTTTCTTAAATGTTTGCAGGCATCAAAAACTCACTTTGAGGTCTTGTTCAAAAGACAGGTTGCCAGGGCTAGAGAGATGGATCAATAGTTAAGAGAGCACACTGCTCTTCCAGAGGACTGAGGTTCAGTTCCCAGTACCCACAATGAGTGATGTGGGATTCCCCGTTTGCTGTGATTACCATTAATGAATAAAAAAGCTGGCTTGAGCCTATAGCAGACAGAACAGAGATAGGCGGGGAAAACTAAACTGAATACTGGGAGAAAGAAGGTGGAGTCAGAGAGAAGCCATGTAGCCCCTCCAGAGACAGATGCCAGAACTTTACCAGGTAAGCAATAGCCATGTGGCAATACACAGATTAATGGAAATGGGTTAAATTAAGATGTAAGAATTAGCCAACAAGAAGCTAGAGCTAATGGGTCAAGCAGTGATTTAATTAATACAGTTTCTGTGTGATTATTTCAGGAGTCTGGACAAACAAGCAGCCTCCTACTACAAATGAGCAGTTCACAACCACCTGTAACTCCAGCTCTAGGGGATATGACACACTTGTATGACCTCTGCAAGCACCTATACTCATCTTAATTACAGACCTTCACTCAGTGTGTGTGTGTGTGTGTGTGTGTGTGTGTGTGTGTGTATGTGTGTGTGTGTGTGTATTTATACACAAACTAAAAAACACCACAACATGACCACTACCACCACCACTGCCACCAAGCAGATTTTGGTAAGCTGTTGAAAGTGGTCCTACACACAGTTTGGTAATGCTGCAGGAGCTGGTCCTTTTACTAGACTCCTCCACTGCCCTGTCAACATCAAAATTTGTTTTTTTTCCTATGCTTGGAATGTTGACTTCTTAAGTTCATTCTTGCTGCTGTATCCTCTCTATGGATATTTCCGTAGTTTAAATCATATATGTCTCTAGGCTATTTTATTTGCTTTTATGTTTCCAAGTACAATCTATTGTTGACCTCTCCCCTGAACTTCAGAAATTATTTCTTGAAACTTTCCAGTTTGGATTCTGTAGGCACCTAAAATCCAACATATCCAATTCTTACAATATATTATCTCATGACTATACTTTGTATCTTAGTTAATGATGACTTGGTCCACCAAATTGCTCAAAGCAAGAACCCCACTATTCTGAATTCTTCTATTTCCTTGTCTTTCCCTTCAGTGTACTCATCAGATTCATTGTACTCATCAAAGTACTTTATAGACTACTTATAGTTTATAAGAAGATCTACTTTGCTCAATAATGTGATCATATTTTTGATTTTGTTTATCTATTTGTTTTTATATTCTCTGTGTCTCTCTCTCTCTGTGTGTGTGTGTGTGTGTGTGTGTGTGTGTGTGTGTGTATCTTCACACATATGGAGGTCACAGGATGACTTCTGAGAGTTAGTTCTTTCCTTCTACCCTGTGAGTCACAGAGACTGAACTCAGGTTTTCAGACTTGAAGGCAAGCACTTTTGCCTGTTGAGCCCTCTCCCCAGCCCTCTATAACCTATTTATTTCTTGTTTTTCCTTATCCATCCTACAGCCGTGTATAGAACCATCACCTTAAGAGCACTTTCTGAGATGACAAAAGTCTCAGCTTACTGAGTCACTCTGTCAGTCATGTCTCTACATTTCAGTCACAATGAACTCTTACTGAATTTTCTGTTCTTGGACCTCACCAGCCTTAGCTAATTGTGTACACATAGCAAGTCTTTTTCTAACATTTTTACTCTAATAAAATAAATCTTATTAGTCATTTTATACCCAGCTCCTTTATCATTACTGTGTGATGGTTTCCTCAATGTTCCCAGGTTGAGTTAGCTTTTCTCCCTTCTCTTAGTTCCTGACACAATCATGAGTCTCTTGGTTGAAGATGATAACACATTATAATCATTGTTTTATATCTTTGTCCCTCTTTAATACTTTTAGGGCAGTGTCATTAGCTTTCCTGGCCTCAGTGACTGGGATAGCATCTAGAAAAAAGTAGATGTCAAAGTATGTTTGCTGGATGAATTTCATGCTCCAAGAAATGCAACTCAAAGAGATGTCAGTACTACACTATGGTATTTCTTTGTGCAAGTGAGAGACAATTCAATACATAATCCTCACAGTTTTCAGCAGCATAACACATGCAATGTTTAGGCATTACCTAGGAAATGTATTCAATTTTCCTCTTGTCTGGATCACTTCCAACATGTATTTGTGTCAACTACTCCTCTCCACTGTAATCCCCCTCTTAGAATAAGATGTTCATTTCATACTTTTATTGCCTGCTTGTCACAAGTTGTAAGCTCTGTAGAAGAGGCTCCCTGCATTTATCACAAAACTGAAAACTATAATTAGGAAATGCACAGATGTACTGGGACCTGCTCCAAGATGATGAATGTCTCTAGGAAGAGGACTGAGACCTAAAACTCCCTTTAGCCTTAAATGGATACAGATATTAGTGGTAGGTTGAAAGGGCTCCTTAGAAAGACATAGATAGAGCGAACTGCCAAGATAAGACCTTTCTTGGCCCTAGAAATGGGGGCTTCCTGTTTATCCATAGATAAATATCAAATGAACTGGGATGCCAGGTACACGACTCTGGCACATGACCTTGGTGCAAGGTAAAGACATACTTCATATCCTCAAAAGAGACTAATTAAAAAAAAACAACTCTGTTCATATAAAAGAAGGACTATTTCTCTACTATCTCTAGACCCAGAAGTCAAATGTTAGAGCAAGTGGGTGAAATTCATAGAGAGAAATTTATTCTAAATGAATATTTTTTCTGAAAGTGAAATCAAACTCCTCAGTGAATTAGTGTGTTTGTGCCTTTGAAAGGCAGCCTGGGCTGGAAGTGAGTCCTAGGTCACATATGACTTCTACTGAGGGAGAATTGTGCAAAGATAAACTGTGACAAGGATCCGTCTGTACCACTTTGATTTTCTTACTCCACCCTCTTGCTTCCAAAGAGAACACTGCCTCCAGAAGAATGAATATGCGCACTGACCATTTCTTGGATAACAACTGTCTTAGTACATTGTAGATCCTATAACAAACCATCTTGTTACTTACTATTCTGAAATGGAGAAGTGTGTGGTGAAGGAACTAGATTGGCTGTTTAGTCGGGGCCCATTCCTATTAGATGGTGTTTGTTTTGACTGTTGTCCTCACTTGGTTGGAGTGGAAAATGGGGTCTCTCACGGCTCTGTTATGAGGACATTGTTATGTAGCTATTCTCTTTAACTGAAAACTATGTAGCCTTGGCTGTCCAGAAACTCACTATGTAAACCAGGCTGGTTGTGAATGCATGAACCCTCCCGCTTCTGCCTCTTGAGTTCTGGAATTAAATATATGCAGTACCATGTCCAAACAAGAGCCTATTCCTTCAAACAACTGCAGTACAGAAGAGGCTTCAACATATTAACTTTGTTGGAATATAAGAATTTAGAACATTGATCTTGGAAGATGCCTGAGTGGTGAGAACTTGAATCCACAACACCCACAGACTAACTGGGCATGCTCACACCTGTGCCTGTAACCCCAGCACTGTGTGTGTGTGTGTGTGTGTGTGTGTGTGTGTGTGTGTGTGTGTGTGGCGTTTGTGGGGGGGATTGTGAGGAATAATAAGAGGATCTCAGTGAATTTCAGGCTGTCCAGCCTGGCTCTAGGCTCAGTGAGAAACTCCATCTCAAGTGAAGAGGACAATATAGCATCCTCCTCTGTGCACACATGGGTGTGTGCGCCTCCATATGAGCATGTGTGCGGAAGTGCACATACCATATTCACACAAATGCACACTAACACCCACATCACAAGAAAAGAACTTAGAACGCAACGGAAACCATCTTGAATTGTGAGCCTCTGCACAAACTCTTCCTCCTTTATCTGGGGCTTTGAGTGGGCGTTAAAAGGGGAGAAGCTCACCCAAGAACTCTTAAGGCGGTGATCTAAGGGAGACAGATTCAAATAGCATCAGAAATGTTCAGTTTTGTCTTGATTTTCACGGCTTACTGCACAGCCATTCACATGTTTCTTTGTATGAGCAATATAATAGCCAGCTTTCAGAAGGACGGACAGCATAATGAATGGATTGTAAAACATGCTCATAAAAACAGCAGAGTGTGTCTAGAAGTGGGTGCTATCTGCTCCCGATTCACCAAATTTCCTGGCTTGTGCTTTTACATCAGCTGCACATTTTCTATTAAAAAGAAGCATTTAATGGGCATGCAATTAATTTTAATTTTTTTCTTCTTTTTCCTCCCAAGGTGATTAAAAAGAAAAGTGTCTACGTGTGGAAGGGAGGGCGCGTTTTATGGTCCTGACAGAACAACGCTATCAGAGCCATAGAGTTTCTTACAGGGTAATTAATGCATGTTAAGTATCTTGTAAATATTATGTGGTAATAGCTCTAAATAAATATACACTGCAGTCAAAAGGATCTGCTCCACCCCTGCCACAGGGAACGAGATGTTCCTAATTAATGCCTTTAGAAGAGGGTCCTGTGTCACCTTGGATTGTCTTGGGAAATTACAGCTTTAGTTTGCAGAAGGCAGTAGGAACGATTAATTAAGAAACCTTGACATGCCTGGTATGTGTCCCACCTGGGCTAAGTGGGTTGGACAGGCCCACCTGCTTTGCTCCCTTCCTCGAGCAGCCTTTGTTAGCGAGCAGGCTGCACAGCCATGACTGTCTTTCTCAGAGTCGTTCATACCAGCTTCAGGAAGACATTCTCTCGAGGGGACCCCCAAGTGCCTGGCACGTGTGTGCACAGCTCCTGATCACACCGGCCCAGCACCTGGGGCTCTATCTGGTAAGTGAGAGGAACGGATGTCCGTGGCGGTACATATGGGTTTGAGCTTAAATTCTGCTTCCTGTATAATCTTCTGCCTAGTCTAGAGATGGTCTCTATCAGATGTGTGGTCCTCATGGCCTTCTCTTAGCACCTGGACACAGGGGTCATTACTTGGGTCTTGAGTGTCATTGTCATTATCTCAGATATCCTCAGAGGTGGTAGAGAGTGACAGAAAGACTCTTGAATTACCATGTTCGATGACCCCCCCCCCAGCGCAACCAAATGTAAACTTACACAGAGATGTTAGGGACTGAGTCTACAACACCAAGACAGTTGAGGAATTTGGCATAAATTTATTCTTGTTGATTCCTAACCATTGTGTACAGAATCTCACAGCTCTCTCCATTTCTGCTACTGTGATTTATTTATTTATACATTTCTTCGTTAGGGGAGGCATGCTACGGTTCGTCTATGGAGGGTTACAAGACAACGTGAGACAGTTCTCTCCTTTTGCCATGTGGGTGCCAGGGATAAAACTCATGTCATCAGGCTTGGCGATAAGCACCTTTATCTGCAGAATCACTGATGGAAATTCTCCTCCCTTCTAAATATATTCACCTCTAAGTTGTCCTTTGGTGACTTCCATGCTCTTCAGGAATGTTAACCCCTTGGAGATTCAGTTAACTTGGTGATTCAGCTAGCGGATTTAACAGAAATCTGTCAAATGGTTTTACAAAGTTTTCTGATCACACTTTTAAGACAATGCCTTCCTCAAGCTTCTCCTTTGGTGCTTGGAATTCCTTAAAAGGAAATCTTATCCTTCATACCTTTGTTATGGTCTAAATCTGAAATATCTCCTACAAGTTCAAGTCCCAAATGCTCAATCCCGAGCTGGAGGTACTATTCTGAAGGCTATGGAGCCTTTGGAAGATGGGTCTGGATGGGGGAAGAAGGTCACTAGGGATAGTTGACATCTGCCCTTTCTGTTTCTTGTCTTCCAGATGTGAACCGGCATCAGCCTCACGCTCCTGCTGCCTTGTCTTCCTGTCATGATAGACTGAAGTCTCTTTGTCTCTTTGTCTTCCTGTCATGATAGACTGAAGTCTCTATGTCTCTTTGTCTTCCTGTCATGATAGACTGAAGTCTCTTTGAAACCAGAAGCCAAGTCAAAAATAAATCTCCTTTTCCTGCTTCTGTCAGGTATTTGGTCACAGAATGTGAAAAGTAAGGACTCCAAGCCTCAGAGATATGATTTCGAATGCAACCTGGTGGAGCTGTGGTTCACACCAGAAAAAAAAATAAATAAATTTAGGTAGAGTTTAGTAGTAGGGAATCCCTGAAGGATCAAGATACTTGAGAAGAATGATACTCAGAATACGGAATGAGTCTTGACTGTATGATATGATCAAAGAACCTACTTGAGTTATTTCTGGGACAGGTCCAAGTACTGCCACAACATGATAAAGCATCCGCTTTGCTGACGATGCCTTGCAAGAGATGATCATGTGAGTAAATTTCCTGAAAATCAATGTCAGCAGACAATTAAAATGAGGATTTGAGCTCATCGTGTAAGCCAGACAGGGACAACTCAAAGGTGTGGACATAAGTGGATCATTCTCATAATATAACAAAGATGGCCAAGAGTGAGTCACTACCTTCATGGTGCTGCCATCTTTGAAGAATGTGCCTTATACTCTTAGTACAGTTAGAGAAAGTCACATTCCTGGTCTGGTAGAGACATGGTAAGAGGGGAGGGTATCTACTATTCTTGAAGGATAGTCTTTATGAGATATGTGGTTAAAAATAAACAAGAAACCTTAATTCAAGTCCTTTGCCATAGAGAAAAATGACTGAACTCAGTCTGGCTATGACAGGGGTCAATGAGGGTTTACTGCCAACGAGCAAGATGGGAGAGTAAAGGGAACACTTCTCAAAGAAATTTGGCTAATTGTGATGGGAATGAAGGGCCATGAGCTTGGTATCGAACTCAGAGGAAAACATGCTGGGTAAGACACCAGGGTGAGGGACTCTCAACAAGCACAGTGGGACATTAAGCTGTAGCTGTCCCTCCAAATGGGAACACTTATTTGAGGGAAGAGAGAGGGCTCTTGAGAGTCAGAAAGTCAACCAAAGTTACAGGGCTACTGAACTTACCAGACTTGGGGCAGTCAGAAAGTGACAGGGATCAGAGCCTTCTTTTCCTTCTGATGAGATGAATCATCCATTGTTTGATACTTAGAGCCAGAGGATGTTTGCTAGATGGTAAGAGCCCACCAGAATTTAATGACATTTAAGAATCTTGCCTTTATAAAAGAATTGCCTCATCCTGAAGCAATATAGGATACCTGTTGTTCATCCCTTCACGAATGCCTGTGTTGGTGCATTTGGGCGGCTATAACAAAATAGCCTCAGCTGGTAATATGTAAACAGTAGATATTATCATTCAACTGGAAGATCATCTAGTTCTCGGAAGACATTTGGCTCTGTCTTGTGAAGGTGGGAGTTCATTCCCAGAAAAGTAGGCTCCTGTCACAAAAAGGGAAAGAATAGGTCATTATAGTTTGGCCAAAGAAATGGAACCAATAGAGGGGATATATAGAAAGGGTATGTTTTGATCTCTGTGTTAGGAAGGCCAGACTTACCTGACTGGTGGCTGGTGAAGTCTAAAGTTCACAGGACATGCCATGAGGATGAGACATGTTTGCTGTCACATGTTTGCTCACATGCTCTCTCTCTCTCTCTCTCTCTCTCTCTCTCTCTCTGTCTCTCTCTCTCTCCTCTCCCCCCCACATGTAAGTCTCAGACCAGCTTTTAGGAAAAAAATCGATCGACTCAATCCCTTCTGGATTATCTGACACAACGTCCTGGGTTTAAAGTCTAATGATTAGGGTTTTAATTACAACTGAAAAATATCTTCACAGCAAACCCAAGATTTGCTAGTGATTGGATAGCTGAGCCAAGGTGGCATGCAAAATAAAAGCACACAGTACAGTGTTGTTCAATAAAACATATGTAGGGGCCCAGTGTAGTGGTGTATACCTTTAAGCTCAACACTTGGGAAAGTGGAGACAGATTGATCTCTGTGAGTTCCAGGCCAGCCAGGGCAGTGAGACTCTCTCTCTTTCTTCAAAATAAACAATCAGGCAAACAAAAACAAAAAAAAGCACCACCAAGCAAGCAAAACAACAACAACAACACACACACAAACACACAGACACACAGACACTCATACACAAAAGAAAACAAAACATACAGAACTTACAAATAAGCAATAAAAAATGATAGCATGTATGACCTTTGAATGTCATTAGCAAGAAGGCCATCTTAGTCTTTTGTAATTGATATTTCATGGTCCTATAAGTTTAAGGACAATTTGTCCAAGCATAGTAAGATGTGATGTCTTTTCTACCTTTCTTACTTTCATTTTTGCTTTGTTTGTTTGTATTGCTTAGCAAAGAAAATGAATCACACGATTTTCCAGCATCACTGGACAGCAGGTTCTCTTTCTGAAGCCTTTGTTTCCCCATAGATTGTGAAAAGTTGAGCTCCTCCAAGTCTGTCAACTCAGACCTGTCATTCTGCTCATTTCTTTCATCAGAATTTCATATGCTTCTGACAAGCATTCATTATCTGTTGGTGTGAAAATGATGTTTCTAGTGATTTGGGAAATATGTTCTGGCAAGTTCAGAGGAGGAGGTGTAGGCAGGGAGGAGCTGGGTGGGTAAGAGGAAACCTGGAGGAAAGGGAGAGGGGAGTTGGTGTTTGCGTATAAAGCCTGCAGGTCTGAGTTTATAGGGAAGTGGAGCAAACACTGCCTGCATGCTGGAGGCAGGGCCCTGAATTAGCAATCGAGGAAGAAAGAAGGGGTCAGACATGTGCTTGAGTTTGTTGAATTAACCAGTAACAACTTTTGCCTGAAAATTCTTCTATGAACTCAGAAATGAGAGAAAACAGACACACACACACACACACACACGCACACGCACACACAGAAACAGAGATAGAGAGAGATAGAGAGACAGGAAAAAAGTCACACAATCACAGAAGGTAGAGGGAGGGAAAGAAGAGAAGAGGGAGGGAAGAAAGGAGGGAGGGATGGAAGAAGGGATAAAGGGAAAAAAGAAAGGGAAGGACAAGTAAGAGAGGAAGGGAGGAGAGAGGGAAGGAGGGAGGGAGAAGACAAGAACCAAGATCATTGTGCTTGGGTTCATAGAATTCAGAAGGAAATGTCTCTTCGTTCATAGCAGGCTGATTTCACTGAGATGGTAACAGTCAATGGGATGGGTAGGCACCTTCTTGCATGGGATTGGACCTCAACCAGTTTCTCCCTGTTTTCCTCTTCCTTACTCTACATAAAGAAAGCATTCACACCCCACCTACAAGTATGCAAACCCACAATTGAGTTTCCAGGCAGACAGCAGCCCTGCTGAGTCCCCCAGGATTCAGGGCAAAGCATATGGGAGCTCTCTCAGGATCCAGGCATGCTACAATCAAGCCACTCCACGCACAGGTCTCTAAGAGTACACCAATCAGTGCTAATCATCCATACCATTTATGTACGGGAGGGCCTAATAGGATTCATGCCTCTGTGGTGAATACATTTTCCTTTAAAGGACGACACACAAGCATACATTACCTGTTTAATTAAAAACAGAATTCTCCAGCCAACAATTTGCTCCCTCCCTTGGGCATACACTACATACATTATGACGCTTTCCTTAAGTCAACAGATTACATATTCTCCAATGAGTTTGTCATTGTATACAGCTGCGTAGGGGTTAGGCAGATAAACATTTGATCCTGGTTTTTCTTTTGGTGAGAACTGCTTTGTTGCAAACACGAGGCAGAAAGTTCAAGTATACTGACTGCTGTGCACTGCCACTCATGAATACAAGTTGCTTGCTGTGTGACATTATTCCCATGGAGACATGAACAAACCTCTGCTCACCATATACAGGGAACCAATGGCAGACCAAAGTAAGGCTGTCAACCAAGTCCAACTTGACAAACCAATGAGTTTATTTGGGTTACTTAGAGGAGTGAGGTGAGGGGCTAGTTACAGGATCAGAATGACTCAAACACAGCTGGATCACCAAAGGCCCTCGCCAGTCTCAGTGACTGCCTAGGAAAGCTGCATCACTGGGGCTCACTGCGTGACTTCCAGGAAGTTTGACAGACTGAAGAGAGATCTGTCTCAGGGGGTTCAATTGTCCTCTAGGCAGCTTATTTTGAGTGTGTCTGTCTTAGTTAGGGTTTCTATTTCTGTGAAGACACACCATGACCACATCAACTCTCATAAAGGAAAACATTTAATTGAGGTGGTGGCTCGTTTATAGTTCAGACAATTAGTCAGTTGTCATGGTGGGGTGCATGGTAGCATGCAGACAAGCTTAGTACTACTACATCTTGATATGCAGGTAACAGGAAGTAGACTGAGACACTGGGTGGTATCTTGAGCACAGGAAACCTCAAAACCAGCCCCCATAGTGACACACTTCCTCCAACAAGGTCACACCTACCTCAACAAAGCCACACCTCCCAATAGTGCCACTCCCTATGAGCTTATGGGGGCCAATTTCTTTCAGAATATCACAGTGTTTTTCAAAGGTCCCGACTATTTATAAAAGTCTGGGGATGGAATGGTCTAACACATCTGGTAAGTTTTGGGGGCTTCCTGAATATCTTGAGTTGTATTTCCCATTACTAATGAGCTCTCTGCAGGATGGACATCAACTCAGAGGAAACTGCAGTATAACAGAGCTAAAGACATCCAGGAGCAGAGAACTCAACCTTAGTTCTTGCTTTCTGCTGACAGGTTGATGCCAAGCCAACTCCATCAAGTGCACGCATAATTGTGGGAAAGCCACAGTGCACAGTGGTGAGGTATCTTGTGACTCGTGCACAGCAGGGTTTGTGGGCTGCAACTGCTGACTGCGACTAAGATGTTGGTTGGCTATTTTAAGTACCAAACAAATCTAATAACCCGGAACCTCATGAATGCTTCCTAATAGTACACATATTCAACAAATGTTTCTCATTACTACTCACGTGAAAGTGGGTGCTCAGGGTTTACATGGTGGCACAGTCCTGTAATCTTGGTACTCAGAAGGCAGAAGCAGAAGGATTACTATGAGTCTGAGGCCAGCCTGGTTTGTATGTACCCCAGGCTATCCAGGATTATATATTGAAATGTGGTCTCCAAACAAGACAAAACAAGAGCAGCTCAGTTGGTAAAGTGCTTTTCTTGAAACACGTGAGGGCCTGAGTTGAATCCTTCAGAACCTGTTTATGACAAAGTAAACATGGTGACATTCATGGATAACCCCAGAGCTGGGGAGGGAGAGACAGGCAGATCCCTAGGGCTCACTGGCAAGTCACCGTATCCTCAAAATCAGAAGAAATCCCACAGACAGAGGGAGTGAAAGGAAAGCAAGCACAGAAATGAAGAGTGCTTGTCATGTCAAGCCTGTGTTCGTGAGATGAGGAGACGGAACCAGTGACTGCAGATAATTGAAGCAATATTTCAAGTGATATACACGTGCTCCTCCGTGACGGATCTTTCCAACTTCCCATCACTGTATTTTACGTTATCCTGCTTTTAATTAGACAATACATGCTTGTTTACAGCGATCTGCTACGTATCCGGGTTAACATCACAATAAATTAGTTTTCACCCCTTGCCTCAGACGGCTCTATGCTTAAAATGGAACCTTATATACTATATATTGCATTTGGGAAAACCTGTTCAGATTATCTGTTACACTGGTGTGATCACAATAGTCAGGCCTGAAGGTTAAAGGTTCCAGGAGCTGGCTTACAGGAACCCTTTGAGGAAGTAGAAATGTCTACACCAACACAGCTAAACCTTAATATCACTGCCTGCTCAGGTTGCTGTGTTGACCGCTTGATTGAGAACTCGCCCACCACCATGCAACAATGCTTGACAGAGTATTTGGAAAGGCTTGAATGCGTGGATAGACTCCACCAACTATGGCACAGGTTGGAACATTAGAAACACGACTGACAAACTGTATGAAATGAGAGTAACAAATACCCAAGTGGTGACATTGGTGGCTGCTACAAAAGGAGCTTCCAGGACATCGCCGACTTTCGTTATTTCTGCACCATCAGTAGAATATGGGCCAGAGAAAGGAGGGCATGTATATATATGTTAGTGTGTGCATGTGTGTGTGTATGTGTGTGTAAGCCAGGAGTCAACTTCAGGTGTCATCCCTCAGCTTCTGCTCATCCCCTTGAGACTGGTTCTCTCATTGGTCCTGTACTCACCAGGTAGGTTAGGTGAACAAGCTGGGGAGCAGCAGAGATCTGCCTATCTTTGTTTCCCCAGTGCTTTTTGTGTGCATTCTGGGGATCAAACTCATGACTTTGTGTTTATACATCAAATACTTTATTCACTGAGCCATCTTCCCATCTAGGACACAGAATTGTTGAAAGTCTCCATCTTGGCCACATCTCAGTGCAGACTGGGATCTATATGAATCACTGACCAGGGTAGAAATCTAATGTTATACCTCTTGTTTCTGCAACTGTGTTGGGAACTGGGTTGTACATCATGGCCAAAGATCACTCGTAATATCTTACAGTTGTGAGACCTGTTTGAACTTACTGAGTATGCTTTGTGGGCTTGAAAGTATCCCAGACACTTTATGCATTGTTTATCGTGATATCCCCCTGCCCCCAGTCCTTGGATACTAAGAGATAGATAGATGTTCAGTCATTTTCTCAAGTCATCAAGCTGGCAAAGAGTGGCACCTTCATTAGAATACACATTGGAACTGCTCCAAATCCATCACCCACCAGATAGCCACCATGTCACTCCTCTTTCCTTGAACAGCATTACCTTCTTGTAACAGACTAGGAATTCACAAGCCCAGTTCTCCTGAGAGTTTTTCCTCTTTTCTGTTAACCACTGTGTCCTTTTTTTATGTTATCAATACCCACAACTTCATCCTTAACAATTTCATGCTTCTCATACTTGAAGCTTGTATATGAATACTTGTCCGCATATGTGTATATATAACATATATGTACCTGACATCTCCGAAGACCAGAAGGTGGCATTGAATCCCTTAGAACTGAAAACTACAGATAGTTGTGAGGTGTCATGTTGGTGCTGACAACCCAAAAGAGGTCATCTTTAATAACCACCGAGCAATGTCCCCAGCTCCCATTTCTAGTGTGTTAGAACAAGCATGAAGGGAGGAAGAAGACTATTGCAGAAATGAGCACATGGAGTTCACCATTGAGAAGTACAGCTGCTAGGTTCTGTTCTTGGGAGAAAGTAAAAGAATTAAGAGTCAAAACCATTTGTAGCACAGATGCTGTTTTAGTTAGGATTTCTATTGCTGTGATGAAATGCCATGACCAAAAAGCAAGTTGGGGAGGAAAGGATTATTTGGCTTATACTTCCAAGTTGCTGTTCATCATTGAAGGAAGTCAGGACAGGAACTCAAATAGGAAAGGAACCTGGAGGTTGGAGTTATTGCAGAGGCCATGGGGGGGGTGTTGCTTACTGGCTTGCTTCCCCTGGCTTGCTCAGCCTGCTTTCTTATAGAACCCAGGACCAGCAGTCCAGGGATGGAACCACCCACCATGCGCTGGGCCCTCCTGCATTGATCGCTAATTGAGAAAACGCCTTACAGCTGGATCTTATGGGGGCATTTCCCCAACTGAGGCTCCGTCCTCTCTGATGACTCTAGCTTGTGTCAAGTTGACATATGATCAGCCAGTAGAGATGGCAAATGCTGTGTAATAAGATCATTAAGAGGTCAGGGGATTTATCAGAGCAAATGAGGAAATTTAATCTACCACTGTTGGATATGAAGGACTGACTATGTTGGATACATAGGACTAAGAAAAGGTCTTTCTATAAACTTGACAGTGTTAGTAACTTTTTTAAAAGATTGCTTTATTTTTAATTATGTATGTGTGTATACATGTGTGCGTGACTGTGTGCATGTGCACATGAATGTAGGTACCTGCAGAGGCCAGAAGAGGGAGCCAGCTCCCTTGGAGTTGGAACATTGGGTGGTTGTAAGCTACCTGTTGTGAGTTCTGGGAACTAGACTCAGAGCCTGTGCAAGTGCTCTTAACTGTTGAGCATCTCTCTAGCCCCCAAGAAGCTTTTTTTTGACACCTGCTGTTTATGGGCACTCAAACCCATGAATGTATGGGTCTGGGTTACTTTCTGTTCTTCTTTAGGAGAGAGCCATGTTTCATAAGCTTTCTTCACATAGCTTGAAATTGCCCTATGGTTTAGGGAGATAACTCTGCAGATAAAATACTTGCTGTGAAAGCATAAGAACCCAAGCTTAATCCTCAGATCCTTCCCCCACAAAAAGTCAGGCATGGCAGTGTGTGTTTCTAATTCAGGACTGGGAAAGAGAAGACAGGTAGAACCCCATAGTTCACTGGCCAGCCAGCCTAGAGAAAATAGCAAGTCCCAGGTCTCAGTGAGAGACCCTGTCTCAAGAAAACAAGATGGACAGATGCTGAGGAATGAAATCTGAGGTTATTCTCTAGTGTCCATGTGTATGAATGCCACATACACACATATACACATGGAGATGCATGCATGTCTACCCACACATAAGCACCTATGTACATAAACATGCATACATACAAACAAAGAAACAACAAACATGGCTTCCTTTGGATCTTACAAGAAAGTTAAGCTGTGTCTTTATTGTATTTGCTCTGTAGTTTTCAATCCAACTTGTGTCCCAGCTCAGGGATTCAGCCCTTATCAAACTGACTAAGCATTATATAATGAAATCTCATACACATGCATGCACAGTACACATACACACACACACACACACACACACACACACACACACACACGAGTTGAATATTAAGCACTACATTTCTTCTTGAGGACATTGGACATTCATCTCTCTCTAGATCGCACTTACCAAAATGACCCAGGATTATACAATGAAATATCTGCCCCCACAAGTGCACCTGCAGATACCAGTACACACATACATACACACACACACACACACACACACACACACACACACACATCCACCATAGATACACAGTAGGTTTTTAATAAATGCCTCACTGACTTACCTGAATGAAACCAAGACCAATTCCCATCCTGAGACTCTGTCGGAGGAAAATTAGGATGTTGCACACAGGAGCAGCAGGGCATCAAAGGGCTGTTTGACATTTTCAAAGCTGATTTCAGATGCTCAGAGGAATCTGCTAGTACATTACTTTTCTGCCTCAGTAGTCTGGGATATATTCACAGCATGTAACATTCTGCAGAGATCTGCCAGCAAGGGAAGGGTAGCTACTGGAGGGAGGAAGGTAGAAATTCTTTTCCTTTTCTCCTTCATTTCATTCTTCCTTCCTTCTTTCCCTTCTCTTCTCTCCCACCCTCTCTCATGCAGAGTTTCATACAGACTAGACTAGCCCCAAACCAACTATATGGCCAAAGATGACCTTGAAACCCAGAACTCCGTATTCTCCTGCCTTCACCTTCCAAGTGAAGTGGGGTTCTGAACACGTGTGCCACTATGCCTGCTTTAGACCATGCTGGATTTAGAAGGCAAGGCTCTACTACCTAAGCTATAGCCCCAGCTCAGTAAAATACCTGAGGTCTCACAGCAATTAACCCACAATCTGGAGAGAGATGAATGTCTGCAAGAATAAATAAGATATGAGCATTTGTTTCTCTGAGTATATGTTACTCGATCAAATAAAAAATATGTAGGATGTTTCAGCCAAAGATGGCTAGCAAATTGTTGGAATTTGTTTTGGCAGGCTGGTAGGCAAGGGGGACATCCTACATGATGGATGCTGTCTTAGTTTCTGTCGTGTTCAAATGCTTTGACAAAAGCAACTTATGGTATTATTTAAAATAAAAGAGTTTAATTTAGCTCACACTTCCCGGTTATAGTCCATTATAGCACAGAAGTCAAGGCAGGAACTTGAGCAGCCAGTCGTATTACAACTGCAGTCAAGAGTAGAGGGAAAATGAATACATTTATGTTTTCTTGCTTGCTTGTGGTCAGCTCAGTCATTCCTTAATCATTCCTAGGCTCCATGCCTAGGGAACGAGGCCACCCACAGTGGGCTGGGTCTTCCAGCATTTGTTGACTTAAGATAATCCCCTACAAGCCTGCCCACAGCGCAACCAAATGTCTACAATCCCTCATTGAGACTTCCTTCCCAGGTGATTTGAGGCTGTATTGATCACTCAGTTAAAGCTACCAAACAATGATACAGACACAAGGAAGTATGTGCCTGCTAACAGGCTCTCCGCAGGAACCCCACTGGCCTGGGAGAGCTTCCCACACGGTGCCGCTTGAATGAGGAAGCAGAAGCTGTGACTGGAACTCTACTAAGACCCATGGGCCCCATCTCTTCTCAGGAGCAAAAGCTGCGCTTTGCATTAGGGTAGAATAAGAAAAGCCAAAGGGCCACAGGCACTGGAGTCAACGCAATAGCACTGGAGACAGAGGACAGGAAAGGTGAAAATGAACGAATACTTAGAGGGAGGAATAAATGCTGGGCCACACCCCTGTGACTTGGTTTAATCAGAACGACAAAAAAGTGTCCGGTGACACCTTCTCATACTAGCAAGCGACTGTGTGCAATTTTTCCTATGGAAACATTTTACACACACACACACACACACACACACACACACACACACACACAACTTCACACTTGATTTATATTTAACATAGAACCAGGAACAATTTTTAAGGAAAGAATACACTTCTACATCCCAGAGGGAAGAAATGGACTCAAACATGGTAGAGGTGGAAAGAGTCAGAAGGAGTTTAAAAAGTACTATACATTTTTTTACATTTCCATGTATGGTTATAAAGTTTTTTGATCATATCTGTCTCTCATCCCCCCTCCTGCTCTCTCTTTCTCTCAAATCCTTCTTCTTTCCAATAAATCCCTTCCGAATTTCATGTCTTTTAACTTTATTACCCACGGAGTTTAATTAGGATTACTTATAGGAGCCCAGGGGTGTGGTTATTTACCACAGCAAGGGCAACTTATCATGGCTACATCACTGAATAGATGACTTCAGACTCTCTCTTTCCCAGCAACTATTAACCAATAGCTCACCAGGAGTGGGAGTAGCCAGAGAGCTCTTCCTTCCTTCATGCTTGGTATGAATGTTCCGGAATCAGAAACTGAAACATCATTTTTCTCCTCCACTGTTGTTTTTTGGTCAAGGTATCTTGTCACAGTCACAGAAATGAAACTAGAACAGGTTGGAAGGGCGGCTTTGGAGATGACCATGTGAGCATGTCAACAAGAGTGTGCACAGATGAGCACAAAAAGGTACACAGCCAAACAAATGCACGCATGCAGGATGTGCCTAGCATCACAAGGGCCTGTCTGCATTATTGGTAATAATGAGGCTAACAGGGCATAAAGTCTTCCTGAAAGCAGAGCTTCCCAGTTCTGGTTTACCACAGGTGGTCTAGCTTTGGTATGGATTTCTGCTCCTTTGTCTTCTGGCAAATGCTGCTTAATCTGCACCACCAAGTTCAGTGGATTAAGCCATGCCTGTAGAGACTTCTTTCATTTAGAAGTCTTCCTCTAGTACTCCACTCCCCAGGTGCCCTCTGTGGAAGCATCACCCACTGCTTCCACGACCCGCTATTCCTTTCATTTCATTTCTATTGCTGTAATAAAATGCCCCGGCATAGAGCAATTTAGGGGAGAATAGGTTTATTTAAACTCACAATTCCTGATTACAGTACACCATTGTGGGGAAGTGAAGACAGGAATAGCAGATCACATCCCATCTACATCCACGAGCAAAGATAAAAATGAATGCATGCCTGCCTACTACTCAGCTAGTACGTCCGTCACTGTTTAGGGAACATGGAGTATCTTTGTTCCGCTGAAGATGCCTTATCTTCATTTGTATTAATTAATTAAATTTGGTGAGTATTTACATGTGGTATATCTCTCACATGTGTATAGAAGCACATCCCTGCGTTCACATATAAGGAGGCTGGAGGAGCACAATGCGTGTCCTGCTCTGTCACTCTGTGATAGACTCCCTTGATATGGGGTCTCTCTCTGAATCTGGAGCCACTCTGTCATCCAGCAAACTCCAGCGAGTGTCTTGTCTCTCCTCCATTCAATGCTAGTATTATATGCTTTTGTGTGCCTACTACTTGCGTTATACATGGATGATGGAAATCTGACTTCCCATGCTGATGCAGCAAGTGCTCTTACCCACTGGCTGTCTCCCAAGCCCCTGTCCTATCATATGGTCTCCTTGGCTACCTCATCATCAAGAGTCATCATCCCCCCTTCTAGTGAGATCCTGTAGAATCATCCAGAACTAGACAGCAACATGACGTATCCAAGTCTACATGAAGCACTGAATGAGGGAGAAAACTGGTTGGGGAAGCAGAGACAGGCAAATCCCTGTTTTTTCTTGATTGGACTGTACGTGGGTTTTCTTTAACTGAGAGTTTGCCACAATGCAGAGTCACATGAGAGAAGAGTGTCTCAACTGAGGAATTGTCTAGATCAATTTGCTCTATGAATATGCCTATAGGGAATTGTAGTGACTGTTAACTGATGTAGGAGGACCCATCCCACTGTGGGTGATACCATTCCCTAGGCATTTGGTTGTCAGCTATACAAAAAAAGCTAGTCAGGCATGAGCCTGTTAGCAGGCCAGCAAGCATCATCACCCATGGTTCCTGATGTGCTTTTTGGAGAAGTAAGTTCCCTGGTCAGAGGAGTGGCTGTGTGAAATAGCAAGCTGGCCTGCTGTCAGGTTCCTATCTTGAGTTCTTACCCTGACTTCCCTCAGTGATGGACTGTGTTCTGGAATTAGAAACTCAAACATCACTTTCTCCTCCAGCGTTGTTTTCGGCCAAGGCGTTTTGCCGCAGTCACAGAAATGAAACTAGAACAGGTTGGAAGGGCGGCTTTGGAGATGACCATGTGAGCATGTCAACAAGCATGTGCACAGATGAGCACAGAAAGGTACACAGACAAACAAATGCACGCATGCAGGATGTGCCTAGCATCACAAGGGCTTGTCTGCAGAGTTCGTCCACGGGCGGGTAAGAAAATGAGCCCAGGAGAGCAGACCTCTGAATCTATTCTTTCTCTCAAGCTCCAACACTTGCATAATATTCTCCACAGAACAAGCATCTATAATAAATGTTTGCGGAATGAATGTTAAACACACACACAACACACACTGACGCAGAGGCCATGGTGAAAACGTTCCTCCTCTACTTGGTTTAGCTCTACAGGGAATACACGTGCCATTTAGATAATTCAACACACCTCGCACTTGGTGAGCCTGGAGCTGCGGTGATTTGTTTGTGAAGCACCAGTTTTGCACATTATTTTATGCATAGCTTCACTATCAAAACAAATCAAAGGCCCGAACAGCTTCTTCTCCTCAAAGGACAAAACAACAGCAACAAAAAAATTAATGCTTTTTTTCTTTTGAAAAATCAGCTTTCATTCTTTCTTGCCATGCACTCAAGAAGTGTCCAACATTTTCCTGCATTACAGGTCTGACCCTCACTTGGACAGCGTCTCATTCCTTTGATGAAAATTATCTGCCAAGTAGGAAGGCTGAGGCTTTTTGTCACCTACCGAACAATTGATCCAGTCGAGGTTTGAAGCATTTGCTTCACCAACCAGAGGACAGATGAGCGGCAGATGCCAGATAGCTTGAGGCTATGCTGGCTCCTCCAGACAACAGCCTAAAATTTGTTTGGGGGAATCCCTAGGTGCCTTCCTGGGTTGTATTTTTTTTTTTATTCCATACATTGTTTTGTTTTATTTTTTCCATTCAAGAACATAATTAAAGAAATAAAATTTTTACCTTTCTTCCCCTTCTCCCGGTCCCCTCCC
>PVIU01023575.1:0-27154 GCA_004026605.1 Ondatra zibethicus
CAGGAGGGATGGGGGTGGGCCTTGGACTTCCAACAGGGCAGGGCACCATGCCCTCTTTCAAGGAAGAAGGGGGAGGGAGGAGGGGTGGGGGGGTAGTGGGAGGGGACCGGGAGAAGGGGAAGAAAGGAAAAAAAATTTTTATTTCTTTAATTATGTTCTTGAATGGAAAAAATAAAACAAAACAATGTATGGGAAAAAAAGAGATGGCTCAGCAAAAAAAAATTGTTTTTTAAGGATTTCATACACATATATGATAAAATATGACTATATCTACTCCCATCTATCTCTCCTTCCACATCCACAACACCCCCCCCGACTCAAACAATATCATGGGGGTTTTGTTTGTTTGTTTTGTTTTGGATATCCCTCTAAATGCAGTTACCACTGCCCATATATGCAAGGGTGTGGGGCCATCTGAGTGTAAGCATGGGAAACCTTCCAGTGGTGGGCACATCCTCACGACATATGATTCTCCCTTCCCCAGCAGCGATCCTCTTTCACAGCTACTGGATAATGGGTGGGGACTGGAGATCATTTGCCCTATCGTGGCCAGAATCTTGTTTGACATGATCTTATGCAGGTCTTCCTCAGGTAACCATGGCTACGGCTAGTTCATGAATACGATATTATTGTCTTGCCCAGAGCCTAGCATTTCACAGAGCTCCCGCCTGAGGATTGGTTGTGGTAGGGCAGAGTACTTGGTCTCCTATTCTGAGCACTTTAATGAAGTCTGCCTTTCTCTGTGGACTGCTTTCTAATCCTAAAAGAAACTTCTTTGACCAAGGCTGGAGGTAGCCCAGGTCTACATGTAAAAACATAAATGTTTAGAGGACAATCTGAAAGCACAATAATGTAGCAAATTTATCTCACAGGCAGAGACTTTTAACCTAGATTACAGCACCAGACCATTTTAAGGAACATTAACTTTATGGATTTTTTAAGTGGATAAAAATATTGCAAAGATAAATACAGAATACATGCAAACCTAACATCCACCTGAATTTTTGTTTATTTTTTATTTTTGAGATTGATATTTTTTTCTTTTTTTTCATACATTGTTTTGTTTTATTTTTCCATTCAAAAACATAATTAAAGAAATAAAATTTTTTTTTCCTTTCTTCCCCTTCTCCCGGTCCCCTCCCACTACCCCCCCACCCCTCCTCCCTCCCCCTTCTTCCTTGAAAGAGGGCATGGTGCCCTGCCCTGTTGGAAGTCCAAGGCCCACCCCCGAGATTGATATTATTAAGACATTTTTTCTTTTCCTTTCTTTCCTTCAAACCCTCCCATATAGTTCTCTCCAATCTCCTTCAAATTTGTGACCTTCTATTTCAATAATTGTTATGTATGCATATATGTATATACATATACATTACTAAATATAACCTGCTCAGTCTGTATAATGTTGCTTGTAGGTATGCTTTTGGGGCTGACCATATCTTGTAATGCTAGGGTATAATTCACATTATGGAATAACTATATTCCATATTTATTTATACTTCCTTGTTATGGTTTGGGCATAAAACCACAGAGTCATGTGCTTGAATTGTTGGTCCTCCACTGGTGGCACTGGGTTGAGAGGCTGTTGCATCTTTTGCTTATGGGGTCTACCTGGGTGGCGTAGGTCTCTGGGGGCAGGTTTCAGGAATATCCCACTGCCAGCTGACCATCCCTTGACCTCCCTGCCCCCTATTCCACTAAAATGTGAGGAGCCAGCTGAATTCTAACTTCCCTTCTCCATGAAGAAACAAGTGTTGGAACACAAGCAGAAACAAATCTTTCCTCCCTTACTCTATATCTGTTACAGAAGCAACTTATAGTCTTTAACTTTTACCTAATGTCTGTTTCTTGTTCTAGGTGCCTGTCTAAAGTCTCATTATATCTAGTTGTTCTATATCCTTTTTTCAAAAATTGTGACATTTTCTACATTTCCTTAATGTTGTTGTGGGTGGAAGCCTTAAGAAAGAGTGAAGGACATAGTTGAACACATGTCCTTGTGATATGATTGAGCATCCTTTGGATATATACCCAAAAGTTGTAGTGTTGGGTCTTGAGGAGGGTTGTTTCCTAATTTTCTGAGAAATTGCCATACTGATTTCCAAAGCAGCTGTACCAGTTTACATACCCACTAGCTATGCAGGAATGTTCCCTTTACCCCATGTCCTCTCCAGCATAACCTGTCATCAGTGTGTTTTTTTTTTTTTATCTTGGCCATTCGGACAGGTGTAATACAGAATCTCAGAATTATTTTTATTTGCATTTCTCTGAAAACTAAGGATGTTGAGCATTTCCTTAAGTGCCTTTCAGCCATTTTAGATTCATGTGTTGAGAGTTCTCTTTTAGGTCTGTGCCCCTATTTTTTTATTAGATTATTTGTTCTTTTGATGACCAATTTCTTGAGTTCTTTGTGTATTTTGGAGATCAGCCTTCTGTCCAATGTGAGGTTGGTGAAGATCTTTTCCCATTCTGTAGGCTGCCATTTTACCCTGTTGACCATGTCCTTTGCTTTACAGAAGCTTCTCAGTCTCAGATCTCATTTATTAATTGTTGCTCTCAGTGTCTGTGCTACTGGAGCTCTATTTAGAAAGTGGTAGCCAGAACCTGGAAACAACCTAAATGCCCCTCGACTGAAGAATGGATAAAGAAGGTGTGGTACATTTACACAATGGAGTACTACACAGCAGAAAAAAATGACATCTTGAAATTTGCGGGCAAATGAACAAATCTAGAAAACATCATATTAAGTGAAGTAACCCAGACCTAGAAAGACAAATATCATATGCACTCACTCCTAAGTGGCTTGTAGACATAAAGCAAAGAAAAACCAACCTACAATTTACATTCCCAGAGAACCTAGACAACAAAGAGGACCCTAAGAAAGACATACATGGATCTAATCTAAATGGGAAGTAGAAAAAACAAGATCTCGTGAGTAAACTGTCAGCATATGGATCATGGGAGAAGGTAGAAGGGGAGGTAGAAGAGGAAGGGAAAATATATAGCTCAATAAAAACAATAAAAAAGAAAATATAAAAAAGATTAAAGTGTTCATAACCCGCCCCCCAAGAAAAAGAAAGAGTGAAGGAGCATTGTGTAGAATGCTCCTCAACTGGGATTGAGCTCCTGTGTGTCTCATATTAGAAGGGAGGTGGCAGCTTTGGGAGGAAGACCACAAGGTCAAGATTTGTTTTCATCACATCCAACACCACATCTCACTGCAGATGTGGACCCTGCTCACCAGGCTGAAGATGAGCTTGGCAGATTCTCCACTTCCTCCCTGCTTTCTGCACTGTGTTCTTTGGAAGCGGGACACTGCACAGGCCCCACACCAGGAGTGGGCATGTCTTCTCCCCTTACCTGCATTAGTTATTCAGAATTTCTCTGGCATGGCTTGTCTGCTCTCCCCATGGAGTATTTAGGTCAGTACGGATACATGGTTGTTTTATTGTTATCTAAGGTTATATTCAGTACCATGTAAGTTTCTCCTGTTAGGTTAGTCCACCATTAGCTTTGTCAGTCGGTACCTGGACCTCTCCATTTTGCCACTGTGGGAATTTTGCTGTTGTTGCTTTATGGGTTGGTATGCTTTGTTCTCCACTTCCTTCCTGCGCTGAGATGATCTAGGATGATACAATCATCTATTTCCCCCCAAAGAATTCTCTGTATATAAAGTTACATTGGAAAATAACACCCAAAGTCTAGTGGTGCTTTTCTCTTCTTGAATATCACTGATATTGAGGTTTTGTTTTTTGGGGAGGGGGCGCTGACAAAGCAAGGAAGTACATACAGATGAAATGATTAACATAAATATTGACCAATGCTTATGGGGATGATATGTGTCCATCTTAGTTAATGTGATTCCGTGTTAATATCTCAAGCTTCTAGCACTACTTGACTGGGTCACCTGACCTATTTGAAATGCCTGTTCTTAGAATGAGCTTCTGCCATTTCCATGCATTTACTTAATTTTTCAATTATAGTTCACATGAATAGTGCTTTTGAAGTGACGAACTCACATACCCTGAGGTACAAGTTTACCAGTTGGAGTTGGACATCTTTACATATGTCTTTTCTATTGGGTGTCCTGAAGGGGTGATCCAAACTAAAACTCAGCCTCAAGCATTTGATAACCTGGAAGAATACATGCTCCACGGAGCTAATGGATAATGCACTGGCATGTTTTGACACGAAGGAAGAAATCAATTAACCAGAGGACATAAACAGCTTCAGAGACAGGCCAGACCCTGACAAAAAAAAAAAAAAATGGAGCACTTCCTAAGCCAGGGCAGTGTTGGCAGCTGACAACAGGTGCTAATCCCATTCTGTTAAATCATTCATGGGTTTAGAATGGCCATTCAAACTCAAATGAAAGTAGATAAATAAACTCAGACTCAAGAAAAAGATAATCACTGTCTGCCTCACTGTCGTCCTATGAATCGCAAAGTAGATCTCCCCAAAGCAGAGGTGTGTAGGATGCACAGGAGTCACCTCTGCCCCATTCTGTCTCCAGAAAGGTTTTCAGACTTGTTAATAATAAGTGAAGGGCTGGTAAATGAGTGGCCACTGCCGTGAGAGCAGTGAACAGAAAGCTCCCAAAGACAGTTTTTTCCCTGCACCTTCCAGGTGCATCTATTTAAGTCAATTCACTTTCCTTTAACAACAGGCATCCTATTAATAATTAATTAAGAGTTTCCCCTCTGTTAGGAAGAAAGCAAACGTTTTCCTTACAATAGAATTCTTTTATCTCCCAGCTCCTTTGCTGGCCTTCACTACGTGGAGTTGTGCTCAGCAGTGCTGCAACCTCACAGCATCATCCAGCGTTCATGGCTCAGCCTGCAACGGTGAGCCCTTAAAGGACAGGTTTGCCTTTAGTACCTGAACATCTAACGTATAATATGCGATCAGCAAGTAGTGAATAGCCTAACCGTGGCGTAGGGAGGAGTAACTCAACAGCGTAGTTTCATATTTAAAGATTTCTCCTCTGAAAATGAATGCTTTTTCTGGCTTTATTTGCTTTTATGGCACGACCTTCACGCTCACAAAAAGTGCTCTCAAGAAGCGGTTCTGGCAGACTCTCAAGAAGTGGAAACTGTACTTCTCCACCGTAGCAGTTTTCAGTTCATCATGGGAGTTGGTTAAGCTGCTTGGAGGTTCACATTTTGGAAGCTGACTAATGGTCCATCTGTATCACAGCTGATCTGAGGAAGCTACAACACCCACACTCACACACATACACATACACACATGTGAACATACACCCATGTTCACACACACACATACATACACACATAAACACACACACAAACATTCTCATACACACACCTCTCTCTCACACACAAACTCCTCTCTCTCTTTCACACACACACACACACACACACACACACACACACACTCACAATGTATCCCATATTCACACTCTCAGAATTTTGGATGCACCAAGATTGAGGTACCCTTGGACATTGGTGAGTTTAAACTACTTTCCCAAGTGTTTCTGAGCAAGGTAGGCTGCAATCTGCTTCACCTTCTGGAGGTGGTTAAAACATCTGAGAACCCCCTCTCCCCACTAGCCAGTAGTCCTCCCTGAATCAGAAGTCATCCTCCTGACCCGTTTGTACTACTTCAAGCTTTCCCTCGAAAACTGGCTTTGCCTTCTCCTTGGTAGAACACCCAGAATGCAAGAAAACTTGGGATGTCTTAAAAGCGAAAACTATACATAGAAACAATACTGAAAACGTAGGTCAAAAGAGAAAACCACTTTCAACATGGACCAGCTTTCCACAGCACAGAATTACCAGGACAGCCCGCTTACTGTTAACAAACCGCCTGCTGGGTTCTTCATGGCAAATACATCTGTTTTGCAGGGGTATGGAGAAGGTGTTTTTTCGCTTCCTACACTGTTACCTGTATTATTTTGTCTTGTGAAGTATAATTCAACATTGAGGTACAGGCTAGTCTGACAAACTACGTCTCAGGAAACAGCGCCACCTGCTGAGTATCCGGAGCATAATTTACTAAAGAACAGGGTTGAGTCTTAGGGCAACTGGTTCAGTGTGTACTCCCTGGCTTTCTTACCAGGAAACCCTATTTCCAGGCCCCAAGCAGCAGTTTTATCAGCCCACTGAATGTGAGATGCCAGCACTAATGGGAGTTGTGTTACTTAAGGGCATACACATTTCCACGAGTGTCTCGACTTAATTTCTCAGGTAGACCACTCAAATAACCTTGGAGAACCAAAACAGGGTGCCTAGACAAAACCACATATCCTTGCCTGGCACCAGTTTATAGACCGTAGTCTGGTGACAGTGGGGGTACAGGAATTTCATATCCCAACAGATTTTCTCCAGCTCTCAGCCGACCCGATCCACACAGTAGCGGCATTTCCTTCGGGGATGGGTCCTCAGAGTAAATCAGTCCCCGGGGAAGCTCAGTTTTGATTAGGGTAAGTCTTTAAAGAAACAAAGTGCTATTTTTTCCCATTGGCAGTTATTTGTGTATTTATTTTAGTGTTGGGGTCTATCGCATATAAAATTCTTCCCAGGATCAGGGAAGGAAAATGGTAAAAGTGTGACATTTGGAAAGTGAAGCAACACTGTGTATGTACGTGTCTGTGTGTGTGTGCACGTGTGTGTCTGTGTGTGTTCTAAGCCCAGCTTTAGAAAGACAAACATTTGGTGGAGGTCAATGTTGAAAGTAAGAAAGTTATAAGCAGGTTTCATTACATTTTTCTAAAAATATTTGGCTTTCAAAATCAAGCCCACTTAAAGTTTTCTGACTTTTATTTTCTTTTCTGAGCCATTTTGAAATATTGTAGGAGGTTTCACTGTGTCATAATAATGTTATTTTATAGAGATTTTAATAGTGAAAATAAAGTCAGAAGACCCCACTGCCCTCTAATATAGCTGAACGTTCATTTCTCTGCCCAACTCTTCCCACACTCATGAAGAAATACCAGACTTTCAATTAAATTTCAGCACTTACACTCTTGTGAGGTCCTGAAGTATTTGATCATAGCCGAAGAAAGCTCCATAGCATGAATTACAAGTTATAGCAGGGATATGTGCAGATGGGACTAATTAGGATTTTCCAATTTGATTTTACCGTTTGAAAAATAAAATGCCTTATGTTTGAACTAAATTTATTTTTACGCATGCAAAAAATGGGAGTACTTGCTTCACCATGCCTTTGGTCTTGTGATAATTGTGCCTATTGATTTATCTTCAATCTGTTGGCATCACTAAGGATAGATTTAGAAATTTACATGCGCGTGCACACGTGCACACACATACACACACGATGTTTAAGAAAAGATGAGGATAAAGAATGTATATGGTGAGGGAGAATAGACTGTAAGTGTGATTCTGCTGTGCCCTTTCCCCTGTCTGCAGCTGGCCTTTTTAACCAACAGAATGATTGCTTACCTCCTGGAGGCCCCGAGAGCTGCCTTCCTACCCTCTTAGAACTTGCAGTTTGCTAAACTTTGTGGCACACATTTGAATCGCTTCACACCGCATAGCACTAGACAATGTTCCCAGCAGTGGTTGAGAATGGGAGCAGATGCCTCTGCATTGTGTTGCATAGACAAACAAAGTTTTGGGTATGTGGGAGCTTTTGATGACATTAGCAGGACATTATTTCACTTAGATGTCCCCATGAGTTCTGCGGTAGGGTGGGGAAGACAGTGAAACTTAGCTGTTCTTATCAGTATTTTCTCCACTTCTTAAACTTAGATATCCAAACCTTCTTTTTTGTTGTTGTTGTTGTTGTTGTGGGTTTTTTGAGACCGTTTTTTTGTTTGTTTGTTTGTTTTTAGTTTTGGTTTTTGTTTTGTTTTTTGTTTTTTTGAGCCTGTCTGGAGCTTGCTTTGTAGACCAGGCTGGCTTCAAACTCACAGAGATCCACCTGCCTTTGCCTCCCCAGTGCTAGAATTAAAGGCATGTGCAGTCACAGACTTGCCTCAGGCATTCTGGTAGTGTCAGTGACTCATGGATTTTTATGGGATTCTTGAGCATGTAGATGGGTGGGTCTCTGTTTCTTGCACCTTCCTTTGTTCTTTTTCTTCTGCTTGTTTTGTCCAATACAGTTTTGTTTTATCATATCATATTATAGTATAGTATCATATAATAATTAGTCTTTAAAAATAAGATTAAAATAAAATTTTTTTAAAAAGTTGTTTTGCAGTTTGGTGTTGTGTCTTTGAAATTTGAGTGTACTTTTTACATTTTCAGCCCAATGAAGCACAATTAATAAAAACTCAGAGAGAGAAATTGGGGTTCAACCTGAAGAACCAAAAGCAAATCAGCCAGCCACTGGCTCTTACCTCGACCTCAGTCCGAAACGACGATCCTGACTCCAGGAATCTCAGAAAGAAACTGAGACTGAGAGCAGTCTCCTCCCATTTTATAATCCTCTCTAGTTCTGGGATTAAAGGCGTGTACTGCCTGGTTTCTATGGCAACTAGTGTGGCTGCTGAAATTAAAGGTGTGTGTCACCACTACCTAGTCTGTAAGGCTGACCAGAGGGGTTGCTTTACTTTCTGATTCTCAGGCAAGCTTTGTTTATTAAAATATAAATGCAATGCCACTACACCCCATCCCACCTGTCAGGAGCAGTGTATGCGCTCAACAGTTCCCTGTGGTTTGTGGTTATGAACTTGATGGTGCAGATTTAGACAGAGATGAGGAAGCATTAGAGAGCAAGGTGCTGGAAGGCAGTTTCTCTGCATGTGCGAGAGTAAGAATGTTAAAAACAGGGACAGAGAGCAAGTGGTCCTTCTTGTTCAGTCATTAGAGAGCCAGAAGCTAGAGAATAGACATCTTCATTCTCCTTTTAAGATTACTCACATGAAGAGTCTCTTCCTGGAGAGTTTGACGCTATTAGAATCGATCATTTATTCTGTGCCTACAAATGGAGCATTACTCACTGTGGCTGTGTGACACTTCCCCGCTCTCCTCAGATGATGCTCTTGCTCCTGGTGTTGGACTTTGAGGAATCAAACTTGCCTTCTTTTCCATCCAAGCAGAAGATGAGTGGCCATGAACGTGTAGGCTTGATTCTCCTACTTGATGACTGCTACTTTCACTGGTTCCTTGATCTATTTGTTAATCATCTACTTTCTTCAATAACTTATAATATTTAATAAGCTCCTACTAAATTCCTCTTGAAAGTTGTAGAAAATGCAACAATTCCTCCATTTTAAATATTTCCCTGCCTTTGTCTCACTTTCAATCTGTCTGCTTTTGTTTCTCTCCCTCCCATTCTTTCTGGCTCTCATGTTTTCCACAGTTAGAACTAACTTAAGGCAAATTTCAAATGGGTAAAAGTGAGTAGGAGCACATTCCAACTATAATCTATGCCCCCATGCTCTGCTTTCTATTGCTGATTTATACTTAAAAAGAATTGAGACAAGCCCAGGCCTTCTGCTGTCTGCTATATCACTAGCCCTGATGTATTCTTTTCTGACTTTCTTCTCAAGTCTAAGTCATCTAAATATGTCTATCAAGACCACCATGCACAGTGCTACCACCATCTTTCCCATAACCGCCTTCATGAGAAACAATTAGAAAAAGGATCTCTTAGGCTGTTTATATTCTTCTCAACCTGACTTGATATTAGGAGACAAACTGTAAAGAAAATGAAACTAAGGGCAGAGCTATGGTATGGCTGTATGTACTTCCCCTCTCATTGAAAGGAGAAAACACATCACCCATGTGCTGGTATAAGGAAGTGGGTTCTGAAGGTGATTAGGCCATGGGTCTGGAGTCTCTGTGAATAGGATCCACTTACACAAGTCAGTGGAGCTCCTTTACCTCTTCTGTTGTATCCGTCTGAGGATACACAGAGGAACTGTCATCTAGGAACAATAAACTGACTTTTCTCTCTAGACACTTGTCTTAGTTATGGCTTCCAAGACACCATGACCATGACAGTTCTTAGAAGGGAAAACATTTGATTGGGGCTGCCTTACAGTTTCAGAGGTTCAGTCCATTATCATCACAGAGGGAAGCATGGCAGCATGCAGGCAGACATGGTTCTGGAGAATTAGCTGAGAGTTCTACATCTGGATCCACAGACATTAGAAAATAAACTGAGACACACTTCCTCCAATGATGCCACACCTACTCCAACAAGGCCACACCTCCTAATAGTGCCACTCCCCATGAGCCTACAGAGGCCAACTACATTCAAACTACTACAACACTGAAGTTATGGTTCCTTGATCTTGGACTTGCCAGCTTCCAGAAATAAAAGAACATATATTGATACAGCACCCTGAACAGACTAAAGTAACTCCCAATGACTTTGATGGCCTTAGGTTCCCTAGAAGCATTACAGCATAAAAAGAGAGTGTGTTCTTCAATGTAAATGGGTCTCTTTTTGTTGGAATATAAGAGAAATGGTGTTGCATCTTCTTTGACACCCTTGTAGATCTCAGTTTCAGACATACAGCCAAAATGAGTGAATCAACTCATTTGTCTGTTGTAAGAGTATTCAAAAGATTGTCTTATTTTGTGTGTGTGTGTGTGTGTGTGTGTGTGTGTGTGTGTGTGTGCTTCAATGTAAGTTCCTGGCCCCAGAGGGCTTCCCCTGCATACTCCAACAAGCATAGCACTTACTTCACCTCAGTGCATCTCTCGTGATGCATTTCTATGCACTTGAATTGTGTATCTACTCAATTTAAAGAGGTGCATAGACCTATTTAGTCCAAACCTCCACAAGGTAGACAACAGTATCAGCGTTCTGAGGAGCAATCCCTGAGGGGCATCAGCTTTCTGGTTATTTTCCACTACATGTTGTATGTAAATGGAACTTTATCACTCAGTGTACAATGTTGGCCACTCAGACAACATCATAGAGAGCCACTCCAAAGTTGGCAGAAGATTTTGTTCTTTCTTGATATTCTATGCTCCCAAATGAGGTAGAAGAGTTTCCCTCAGATGCTCCTTGTTCTTCTTAACTTTCTGCTCAGTCTACAGTTTCTTTATTTTATCACATTTTTTGCTAATAAAGTTTTGTTTTTTCAGTTCTAAACATCCTGGTTCCCGTTGCTGGGGAAACCTATATATACTTACAGTATCACTAGGCTCACCCAGCAGACAGAACTGGTTTTAAAATGTTTTTAAATTTGCAACTTTTAAAATTAAAATATGATGTTATTTTATCCCTCCCTCTTCTCCCTCCAACCCCTCCCATGTCTTACTACTACTTGGGCCCTCTCAAATTCATGGTCTCTGTTTTTTTTTTAAATGAATGTTGTAACATATCAATGTAAAAAAATAAAATTCTACCTGATGAATTCATCTATCTTTGCTTGGATGTATGTGGTTTCAGAACTGACCTCTTGGTATTCAGTAACCAGTTAAGGGGCTTATTCCTGGAGGAGACTAATTCATCCTCTGTCAGCAGCCCCCAATTGCTTGTAGCTCTTGATCTGTCATGGAAGCCCCTCCCCCACATTAGCACATCTTGTCGGTGGTAGTTTAGCCACCAATATTATTAAAATTTCATGGCTGTAGTTTATTTTTAATTTCAAGGAGATGTGACCTCCAAAAGACTTTCTGGTCTTCTGACTTTTAAAGGTTTGCCCCCACCCCCCACCTATTGCAAAGACATTGAGTCTTAGGTATGAGGAGTAGACAGAATTGAGGCTAGGCAGGCTAGGCACCCCACAGTTAGTTGTTCTCTGCATTTTGACCAGTTGTGGCTTTCTGTAATAATCTCTATCTGCTGTAAAAGGAAGCTTCTTTGATGAAGGGTCAGAGCTACTATTGTGTGTGCATATAAACATAAGTGTTTAGAATGCAGTTAGGAGTTATACTAGTTGAGGCAAGTGACAGTATTAGTTTCTCTGAGATCCATGACCTCACCTGCCATGAGTAGGTGGCTCTGTTCCAGGGTCAGGAATGATTTCCCTCTTATTAAGCAGATTTGAAGTCTAATTAGAGAGTTGTTGGTTCATGCCAAGATGCAAGTGCCACTATGGCATCTTTGGGGCTATGTCGCCTTGCGTATCATTGTTGTAGTTCATAGGCATTACAGCTCTCTCATGTGTGGTTTCTCACTCCAAACCTTCAAATGTGCATATATAACCTAGGGCAACCAAAGAAATAATGATAGTAAAATAGGATAAAGTTCGTGGGGATTAAAGGGAGGAGAGGCTGGATAGAGGTGACATGATGAGACAAGTAGGGAGTGCTTGATTGGAGAGGTGAGAATGGAAGGCAATACAGAAGAGGAGGGAGGAGGGATAAATAACACCAAGAATGTCTGAGAACCATAAGGAATCGTTTTATTTCATATTACTGTAAATTACACATAAAAGATGTAACTGTATGTATATACATATGTATATAATTAGAATGATGTCATAATTGGGGTGTCAGTGCTCCCTCTAAGAACCATAGACTAACAAAAACCTCAGTGCCAAGCATAAGAACCTGCTTTCTACCTGTTGGTTAGGGTAGTCCAAAAGACTCCCAAGGCAGTATAGGCTACTGATGTTGCCCCGGATGCCTCCCAGAAGCTGATGATAAGTCCCTACTAGTGAAGACACCACATACATCTGACCACATACATCTGACAGCAACAAGCTGGATCTGACCCGAAGGCTTCCTCCCTGAGGATTAGCTTTCCTAGTGATGCAAGGTGTTCTGTAGGCTATCAAGAGAGGGAAGCCACCAGAACTGATCTTTATTCTGGACCACTGAATTATTTGCATGAGGTTTTCCTTCTGTTCACATATAAAGAACACATGGGGAAATGAATGCAAAAGAAAGCATAGGAATTAAATTGTGAGTGGGCGATATGTGGCCAAAGCTTGCAGCCTTTCCTCCTGGCCCCAGCAGCAGCGGCAGACATTCTCTCAAAGCCAGGCATGAACTCACTTGGTTCTGCTTAGGTCTTTGGGGAGGTGATATGTGCTTTCAGCCCCTGAGGCTGCACTGTAGAAGTAAGGCAAGTGGCCACTGCTGACTCCTAAAAATGACTTGCATCAGGGAAGGGCTGTTAGGGTAGAACATGGTCTATAGTGTTGTTGGATTTAAGACATTACTTCAAGCATCATAAATCAACTAGTGTAGTGCCCTCATGCTGTTATAACACCAAGCCTCCTATTATATTCTGACCTGTCATATCAGGAAAAGTATTTCCAGACCGAATAAAGCAAGCACTTAGCTACCCAAGACAGACATATGCTCATGTTTTGAAACCCAAAGCTCAATCTTTACTTTAGCATTGCTTATCATTGAATCAATTTACCATAGATGAAATGCTGTTTCATGCACTAGTAGTTAGGGATACATTTTATATCAAGTAGGTATACATTTTTGTATACATTTTGATACATTTTTCTTTCTCTTGAAATTTGTTCATATAAAATCAAAGTCAGTCATAAAATTTTACCTTTAATCTTATGTAAGAGTTGTGTTTTGACCTTTAAAAAATCTTTGTTTAGATTGGAGTGGTTTCCATTGAGTAAAATCATAGCTTTTTAAATAATATCTTAGCATTAAGAATGGCCACACCCCAGTGAGGAGCTATAAAAATGGAGTTTATGCTTAAAGCATAAACCTCAGACTTATGGGTATTTTCTTCTTTATGTTTAAAACAACACTAGAAAGGAAAGATTTAACTCACTATAGCTATTTTGAGAAAACCAGTTTCCATAAATACTTTTTTATTGCAAAATTATAAACTTATACTTCCCTTTCCCTCACTCCATAATTGACTTCCTGCATACAATTTACCTCCATGTTTTATATTTCCATAAGAACTTTCTCCTGATATTTGTGTGCTCAGGAAATTCTATTAATAGACTTACTTCCTGCTTAAGGGATAAAGTCCAAACGCCTTAGGTCAGCATTCAAGGCTCTTCAGAGGCTGGCCCTTAGCTTTCCAGTTTCATCTCCACCCTAGCAATTCTTCACCCATTTCCTTCAAGTTCCTTCCCAGGTTTGACAGTGCACTTGCTCTTTGTTATTTAACTACATGGAACTCTACTCCTCTATTCCTTGAGGCTTTTCTGCCAGAAGATCCTTTCTAACCTGCACGCTTTCATTTCCCTGACTCTCATTAAATGTGTATGTGTGTGTGTTGTTTTCATGCATGTCTGTGCATCATGTGAGGGCCTGGTGCCTGAAGAGGTCAGAATAGGCCAGATGAGGCCAGATGAGGCCATTGGATTCCCCTGGAACTGGAGTTAGAGGGTTGTGAACCACCAGGTAGGTACTGAGAATTATTGAACCCTGGGTCCTCTGGCTAAGTAGCAAATGCTTTTAAGCACTGAGCCATCTCTCCAGTCCTCACTTGCTCTTTATATGGTGATGATTTATCCACACTCATTTACTCTGTCAAATTTTATTTTAAATTGTAGACAAACATTCATGTCATAGGTTTTACATCTTATTCCATTTTTGGCATTCATTTTAGTGAGAATGAGTTTGCTCCAGAGGTTTTCCATTGTCTATCTGCAATGTCATTTCACTATCAGACTGGATCTTTGTAGCTATTAATAAAACAGTAACTCCCATCATCTCTCTTATCCTAGGCACTGGCAAAACTGACTCTGTGTTCTCTTGCTGTGAATTAACTACCCAAGGTACCTCATTATACAGCAAATGTTTTAATATTTGATAGTTCACTTAGCACAATTCATTAACACTAATTGAGGTCGTGGCATGTGTTACAATTTATTTTACTTTTCAGATTGAATAATACTCTGTGATTGTACACACAAGAGCTATTCATAGATTCATCTGGTGAGATATATTTATTTTCTGCTTTGGGGCTATTAGAATAAAATTCCTATGAACACCACTGCATATTAGAGTTTGGATTTTAAATGTCCCACAAGCCTTGGGTATTGAAGGTTGGTATCCAATTGCTAGCACTATTGGGAGGTGGAAGAATCTTCAGAAGGTAGAGAACAGCAGAAGAAAAGTAGGCCTCTGGCAAAATGTTCTAGAAGGGAACATTGGTGTCCTCATCTTTGCTGTTATTCATCCTTCTGTCCTCTGTGACAATCAGCAGGTTGGTAACACTAGGTGGTCCCCACCATGATGTCCTGTCTCAGCATGACCTAAGTGACACCGTCAAGCAAGCATTGAGAGAAAGTCCTGAAGCTGCATTTGCGATGAACAGTTTTTTCCTTTAAGTTGATTAGCTTGACTGGTTTATCACAGCTATGGAAAGGTGATTAACACATCTCAGTTCTACAATTTTAATTTTTTGGTATAAATGCATAAATAGAGCTGCTGGGCTGGTTCTAACTATTAATATATAAATTCATAGAGTTTTCTACAATTTCCATACCAATCTAGAGTGCCATAATGTACAGCTGTTTCAATTATTCACATCCATGACAAAAGCTCTAGATATTCACAGTTTGATTGCTATAGGTTTGTAATGAATGTTGAAATAAAGAAAAGGGACTTCGGAAAATTTCCTAACAGATACCCGGAACATTTCAAAATACACTTCATAGCTCATTCCAGAAGACCTGCTTCTGTTACTTATTTACACTTGAAGAAGTATACTTTTTTTTACCTTAACTAAAGCTATTTTTGCCCACTTTAAATAAACTTTGTCATCATAGGACTTCATAATTGAGCAGTCAGAAGAATTAAGAAATAATATGTTTTAAACATTACAGAATATATTTTATTTTCAATAGATATTATATAATACTGGAAGTCAGGCATGCAAACCATATTGTAACATAATCCCTTTGCAACCACTTAGACATCACACCAAGGAAACCTTCTGTTTTAATGAACTTCCTGTTTTAATGAACAATAAGAAATACTCATGAATAATCCAATTTATCAGAAATTTTTTCCTGTATGCTTTTAACTGGTTTCTTCTAATTAAGAATACTTAACGTTTTTCTTTAAATAAGCATCAATGACAAAAGTTTAGACCTCTCTGTATTTTATTAACACCATGCCCCTCCCCTTCATTTTCAGGTGTTAGAGCCCCAAGTATCATTTGCAGTCATTACTTTTGGTTCTCTTCCTCATATCACCCCCAAAGAGGACACTATTTCTGGGGAACAAACTCCTTAGAAGCATTTCTAGGCCCTTTAGGCAGAGGTCAGTGCACACATGAGCCCAGGGCAGAAGGAATATTCAACAGGTATCCCTGTTGAATTCACAACTGGGATTTATGCACCTCCCATTGTTGGCCTGATCCCCTTGGTTACCCTTCACCTTGCTCATAGCATCCTGACAGCATGTCAGGGCCTATTGTAGCACCACACATCCACATGTGTTTGTAGAAGATCAGCTGTTCCCATGGTACCTGGGTCTAGGGATTTGTGCTGGAATGTGTAGTGTTTCCAAGATCCGTGTTCTCAGCAGCTGCTCACACACTTGCTCCCCAAGGCACTGACTCTTTCTGGGAGTTCAAGTGGTGCTCCTGTTCTTCATAATTGGAGTCCTACCTCCTCACCCTTCTGGAATTTTTCATGGGACTTACACTCGTCTTAATAGACCACTTTTTCTTTGCTGTTTTTCCTCTTTAGGGAAGTGAAAGGAGTGTTGGTTACTACTTTTCCTTATTTTATATTCTTGTGATAAAATTTCAGAGTTCTCTTGTAACCCCTTGCATCAAAAATGTTTTATATTTCTAGATAAAGGTTTGATGTCACATAAAATCTGCAATGTGATTGGCAAAAGGTTTTGTATATCAATAAATATAGCAGATGGTACATAAGAATAAAAATAAAATGATGACCACCTACATAAGACATAAGAAATGGATTATTTATGAATTCAAACAAAAATGTTTACTCTGAATGATAACAAACTTATTATATTATTCCTATAAATATGTATGCAACAGCAATTAATGAAAAGTAGTTCGTGAATTTGAAAGGGAGAAAGGAAGAGTATATTGGAAGGCCTTGAAGTGAGGAAAGGAAAGGAGAAATGATGTAACTGTATTTTACTCTTAAAAATTAAAAGAAAGAGGTCCTTAGTTCCTCAGCCTTTAATACTGTCATATTGTGTGGTGGTTCTTTGGTTTAAATTTGAAATGTATATTTACATTAAAAGAATGAAATTTGATGAAAAATAAAACTCAAATTTAATAAAATATAAGTTATAGCATTGTATTCATAATAAAGTCCTCTTATATATGAAAGAAATACAGAGAGAGAGAAAGAGAGAAAATAGAAAGAAGAAAGAGGGAGACTAGAGTAGAGGCAAGTCTTCAAATCTGGGTGCTCAGATGTATTTCAGCTTCAGAAAGACAAAGGAAAGCACTTTTAGTGCAAGTGCACACCAGATATCATGATAAATACTTATACTAAAAATACATTTGTTGTTTATTGAAATTCAAATTCAATCGCCTGTCATTGAATACAATATTTTATGTATTCATCTTAGTAATGAAAACCAACCACTCATTCAGGCATAAGGAGGAGCCTCAGTATCTGGACATGAGCTCTGATGAGACGTCAGTTTAGGATGTCAGTGGATCAATCTTTCAAGCCGGAAAACATATGAGGATACATGGGGAAGGGCACGTGGGGAAGGGGTGGTTGTGAACTAGTGGGTGTGAGCATGGCGATCTCTGGATCCATATTTCTGACAGATTTATTCTACAAATGGGAAAAATCACCTGAACGAAACAGAAATGGAATACAACAGACATTGCCATCTAACATACAGAAACAACAAAATACACCCGATCTAGCCACACACTGGTGAAATGCTCCCCTTCACCGTTATGATCGAAATTCTCTCAGCTACGATATCTGTCATCAAATATGTCTAGTTGTTCTTGACACAAATTATAATTTACAATGAAGGCTGTAAGTAACAAATTATTGCACGTGTTCAGCTCATTTCTAAAAGACAAAAAAGCAGAACACAAGAATCAATGAAGCATCCGCCATGTTCCTTTACTAGGAGTAGAAGGCAAAAGCTAAGACACCAACTCCCCAGTCATTGAAATCAATTCTGTGGAAGTGTAGCAGTTTCTAACTAGACTTAAATATCTTGCTAGGAGCTGATTAGCACAGAGGTTTGCAGGCTAAGTGTCAGAGTGACCTAAGACCTGGCTAGGAGAATCCTTAGCATTATTTTTCTGCAGCAGCTTGCAGAACGGGCATCGTAAAGAAATGGACCACACACCATGGAAGCCCCCTCCATGATCTGGTAAGAGAAAAATGGTGGACACTCTTTGTGCTTACTAGCTTAGTTTAATTAAGGACTAGTTAGTGTTGCCAGGTACATTCCTCAGAGTCAGTGCCACAGAACGCCTTTCCTGGACTCCTTTCTGAATGGTGACCATTATCACCATTCCAAGGCCAGAAGGAGTCACGTAATCTGACCTTGTTCCTCAAGCAGGAGACACCTGGATTTTACTCAGTATGCAATATCCAACTCAGTACCCACGTTCTTCACGTAGTTTCTCTTTGCAATGTCCACCAGCATTGAGCTCCCTTTCTCAAGACAGCTGCAATGTTTCTTTCCTGCTGCCTAGACGCTTGACCATTCCAAAAGTCTTTTCATGTGGAAATCTGGTAGTCCGGAAAATTGGGGTGGTATTTAGAATTCCCTGGGCTGCTTCCTTCATCAAGATGTGGCCCCATGCCTTACATCACCTCATCATTTGATCTGGAAGCTTCTTTAAAGATCACCAGCGAGACCTAAGCTTTGTGGACAGCGAGCGTGTTTTGCAGCACCGTGGGTGTGCCCTGAGAAACAGCCAAAGAAAGGTAAAGCCCCGATGTGCCAGGATGAATGAGGATTTAGATGTAATTATGCTTTCTGGTTCACTGGAACGTGTCTCTCTGAAGGTTAAATCTGCTAGAATATGAAAGTTTCTTGTGCACGGCCCCGCTTTCTGCAGCGAGGACTAGGGCCGAGCACCTGCTCCCAAGGATCAGTGAATTCAGGTGTGGAGTCAAGGCAAATGTAGTGCAAATTTCATCAGCAGGAGAGTTTATGAGGCATCATGGGAAGGTGATTTCCTAGCTCCAAAGGACGGCTGGAAAAGGGTTGCTTACACTTTTCTATACCAGTGTTCTCCTCCCAGTAAATACAAAATAGTGAATGTGATTAGATCCTTCTTTTGATAGAATTTCTTAGTGTATTAGATCAATGATAATAACATCAAAGTAATACCCAGTAATAATGTTTTTAAAAGTCCCCAATCAGTATTCCAATAATTTTTGACAAGTTAGCATATGATCCTCTGAACAATTCTAATGACTAGCAGTTAAAGAGAAGTGATTTGCACAAGTTTATACAGACGTGAGGCAGCTGAGCTGGACTGGCACCAAAGTCCCTGCCAAACAATGATTTTATTGTCCCGTCTTAGCTTTTTATACTTCTGAAAAGAAGAATTCCAGGAAAATCTTCTTCTTTTGTCTTTTTGCGTTATCGTCATCTGAAAGGAAAACCATCTGGCTGGTAGCTGGCTCCGACAGGAGGCACCCATTTCTACATGAATGCCACCAAGAGAGCACCCCAGAGGCCGTTTGGACCATAGGTGATGCCGAGAAACAGAACAAACACAATTGGCCCCCAACAACCTTAAAGAAACAGAAGTTGTTCTGGGGCAATAGAGAATTGATAACTCTTGGGGTGGTACTGGGGACACACCCTTTTAAGAGAAAAATTCTCTGTGAGCAACCAAGGAGATATCTGAGTGAATTCAAAGGCTATTGAATTCATAACAAATAAGGGAAGCGGTGAGCTGTCTCCGGCTTTGCAACATCTGGTAGAACTACACCTGCCGCAGAGATTTCCTGGTTCCTATTCTCAAGAGAAAGTCAGCCCACAGGAAACAGGCAGGAACACAATGACTTTACTGAGATAGTCTTCATTTTCAGCTTAATGCCTGAAAGTATTATGTTTCCCCTCTGTGGACACAATGCTTTACAAGGCAGAGGAAGACAGGGAGTGGACTGTGCTTGCGATTTTACAGAAAACAGGAATGTCACAGGGCCACCAGTCAACAGGGTGACATCAACACAGCTGGCTAGTTAGTCCTGACTCAGTGGGTAACACATGGAAACCAAGCATGGCATACTTACCAGAACAATTCAAAGACTCCCCATCCTGTGACTCTGTAGTTTCTCCAATGATTCCCAAACTCCAGAATGAATCAGGACCACCTGGCAGCCTTCTCCAGACTGCTGGGTCTGATGCTTGGGTCTGTGATCCTATATATCTGGCATTTCACCAAGTTCCCAGGTGACAGAAGCTACAGACTTGGGGATCATAGTTGTTAACCATTGCTCCACTGTACAAAAGTTGAACTTTCCCATGTAGATTGCTCTAGACCCCTGTACCTGTAGAGTCTGTTACCATTTGTCCCTCCTCTGATCCATCTGCTCCTCCTCTGAGTACCCATGATCACTCAGACTCCTCGCTCAGTCCCAGAACTTGGCATATTAAGGGACCAAAAAGAAGTCAAGTGGGTCTAGTCTGCCCAAGTTGGTACAACAGAACGGCTGTCTCCCCAAAACTTCACTTTGTTAACATATAGGAGCTTTAACTGGGTATGAAAGAGCTGTGAACGAAATGCTAACCTTGTCCATGATTATGGATGTGGTCTCTGGCAAGCACCTGATTTCTTGCTTAAATTGAAGTTCACAAAGGTAGTGGTACACACAACATTGAAAAAAATTGTATTGAGGATCCTGGGGCTATTTAAATACACAGCATCACTTAGTGAAGCAAAAGGGAGATCATCACCTTTGAATCTAAAATATTTGTCATGTTTATTATGACATTATGGTGACTGTTTACTATATTCCTCATTTGTGGTGGCAGTTTTTACTACATCACATTAGGATTATTAGACACATAGTTTTCAAAGCAAAAGGAGCTATATTGTAAGACATGAGTTATTTTCACTATAGTTAATATCACTGTTTTGTATATTTAAACAAAATATGTTACTAAAATACATAATTTAATATGTAGCATGTAGCTATTTAATAAAAAATACTATCAAGTTGTGTTTTATCTCTAGTACACAATTACCACACTCTTACAATGTATTCATTGTATTCAGAGTGATATTCAAACAGTCATTTAAAAAGTTCTATCTAAATTCAAGGCACCTATAGGATATATTAAAATATCCCGTGTAGCAGTTATAGTCATATTAAAATGCACAAATTATTCAAAGTTGAAATATCAATATGTAGTATGTCCATATAAAATTCCTAGGTCGCATTAATATCATATCTAATATTATGAGTAATGCTACTCGTTAGTTCTCCACAGTCACTGCTGCCAGTGCTCATACCTCAGCCTAGGGGGCAATACAAGTAAGCTTCTCAACAACAATTGCATTATAATTATAGTTTGAATAAACAAATGTCACTGCATGATAGAGGCATATTACATTTCCTCTATGCAACGAAGAGTATTATAGTAAAGGTTGGAGAGATGGCTCTGCAGTTCAGACCACTTGTTGCTCTAATAGAGGACCTGGGTTGGGTTCCCAGCCCCCACATCAGGCAGCTTCACCACCATCTGTATGGAACAACTGTTCCAGGGAATCCGATAGTCTCTTCTGGTCTCTGTAGTCTGAGCAAATACAGCCAGATGGGTTTCTGTCTCAACGCTTTTGACCCTCTTTATACCTCAGATAGGAGCTAAACTGGGTTGTCTGGAGATGATGTTAAAGGCCCCACCTGCAGCCCTCAGAAGGTAACAGTGCCTACTTACAAGCTCCTTAAAGGGAAGGGTAAGTTAGCAGGAGACCGCTAAGATGAAGTTCTAATTCCCCAAGACTCGCATCTCCATGAGATGAGTCCCAGACTGCTAGGGGATGGGCATGTATAGAAGGACCACTGAGATGAAGATGTAGCAACAGGGTGGGATCTGCAGGCCGAGAGGAGAGCCCTAGAAACGTCCTCAGAGAAAGCCAGCCTTGCTAGCACCTTGCTCCTGGGACCCCTGCCTCCAGACGCGTAGGAACTGAAAACATTTCTGTTAAGCCTGTGTGTTTTGTTCTCATTTCCAGGAAGCTACTGTAAGCTTCCCACTCGCCAGGACTCCTCCTGGTCTCTTTAGACCAACTGCAAGAAAGAAGTAATAAAAGGGAATCCTTGGACATATCTGTGGAGAGAGATCAAGGTGAGCATTCTAACTCCGGTGGAGAGGGCTTCTAGTCCCTTCAACTCTGTCTTGCTCCTTGTTAAAATGTCTGATGACAATGGCCTTCATTCTGGATAGAATCGACCCCACAGTCCCTCAGTCTTGTTTGTTTGGGGAAGACACTGCAGTGTGGCCCTGGATTGCCTAGAATGTGCTTGAAGCTCAGGCTGTTTGATCCTTATGGAGACCCCCCTGCCACTGCCTCCCAAGTGCTGAGATTACAAGCCTGAATTACCACATCCAGTTTCTGGTCAGAAGGGTTTCTTCAGTAATAACATCTGCAGGCCACATGTGGGGAGCACTTGGTTTTTTATCTGCCTACAGGCTGCATGTGTGGAGTGCTTAGTTAGCTCTTTATCTGCCTGCAGGCTGCATGTGGGGAGCACTTAGCTCTTTATCTAACTGCCTTTCTTCTTCCCCTGCCTCCCTTCTCCAATCTTTCTCATATCCTCTCACATTCATTATTTTCTGCCCCTTACTCTCCTGGTTCTTAGTTTTTCTCCTATCTTCTCTCTCCTCTTGACTAAGCTCTTCTCCAAACAATTTCTTAAAAGTGCCCCCCCACCAAAATTTTTTTCTGCTTCTTTTAACACTAGAACAAATATTCTCCAACATAAAATGGTCTGATTGCTCTGAATTCAATAGACAGTTAAATGACCTCATTGGTTTTCCAGACCACTCCCAGGAAGACTAGCTAAGAATGGATGGAGGTTTGGGGTTGCCTGGAGGCCTCCCATGTCCTCCAATTCATATTACTAGGCAAAGATGAAGTACCCTATTCAAGAGTCCTGCTGCAGTCAGTTAAGGTAAAAATTCTTCATGATTGCTGGAGTATTTTCCAGTATGCTTACAGTAGTTGAGTCAGTGAGGAAGAAGGCAGTGGCGATGTTGTCACAGAAGTGACATAGATTTGTGTGCTAGTGAGATAAGATCAAACTGGAGTTCAAAGTTTGAGGATGTCTTGTCAGCACACATCATATCTCGGGCCCTATCATGTCTTCTCCAAAGCACTCCCTGCCACATTAACGTAACACTATAAGGCAGAAGTCTCTCAACGTCAAAACTAACATTACAACTCCCTGGCTATTTGACTGCTTTATGGGAAATGAATGGTGAAGAATCTCTTCTTGGCTGATCACAGAACTTAGCCTCTCTGCTCTCCAGGCTTTTGGATGGCATTCTTCATGCAAAATAACATACTTAAAATCCATAAAAGGACTTCTGACATTATGGGAGAAATATGGCTTAACACGTTTCCACTAGCCCAAAGAAAATAATTGGTATCCCAATAAAGTCATTATTAAAAGTAATGGATGGGCGCAGTCTGGAAAATCACTTTTGAAAAATTCAAAACAGGACGAAACAGGAAAATGTCTGGGTTTCAGAGAATTATTAACAAACAGGTACTGTCTCTGCAGTGGATGGGACCTCCGGCCGTGAATTACACATCCTCTCTGTGCCTCATCTAATGATGGCAGGATCTATGACTTCCAGGCGTGGTTTGAGAAAGAAAACTGGGGACGGAGAGGCGGCAATTGGGAGGAATTTGCTGCAGGTTTTAGCACTGCAGGTACTAATCCGTTGGAGGGTGTGTCTGGTTCCATAGGCGAATGAGAAAAGGCAAAGTGAATGATAGGTAGCATTTGCTGCTGCTAGAGTCAAAAGAATGCCAATACATGCATTTGACTGCATTGTATGATCTCAATAGATTTTAAATCTATTTTTTTCCTACTCTTTCCCTCAAAATGGCCTTAGTCCAAGCAAATAATAATCAACTTCATTATTTGCTGACCCTGGCATTTTGGGTCAATATCCATGAAGAAAGAACCACAAGTCACAACTTAAAGCACTGGATGTAGATGGTTACCTAAGGATGACCAAACCCTTAGCTCCTGCCATTATTCTACAAGAACCTTGTAGAAACCTTTTTATTTAAGCGACAACTTGTCTAGTTGTTCATGGATGTTAAAAAATGTAAAGAAAACAGCAATGTGCAAAAGATATCTATGTTTCCAGTGTCACAGACTGAACAATGCATTACACAGTACTTTAATATTAGGATCAGTGATGGATAGTTTAAATGTCAACTTGACATAATAGAGAATCAAGGACCATAGAGTAACAACAAGGGACTATCTAGAGCAACTTGGCCAGTGGGCATGTTTTGGGAAGTTTATTTTTACTGTATTTATTAGGTGGAAAAAATTCACCCATTTTGGGTGGGACCATCCCCTAGACAGTATTCTTACATGTATATTCATGGAGAAAGTGAGCCAAGTTCAAGCATGAGTTCATTGCTTTCTGTGCCTGATTATGGATGTGATATGATCAACTGTCAAGATCCTGTCATTGTGACTCCCTTGCTATGATGAACTATAATCTGGAACTGTGACTCAAATAAACCCTTGTGGTAATATTTTGTTGGTGCTTTAATAAATAAAGCTTACCTGAACATCAGCATGTGAAGCTAGCCACACTAGTTAGCCACAGAGGTCAGGCAGTGGTGGCACATACTTTTAATCCCAGCATTCAGGGGACAGAGGCAGACGGATCTCTGTGAGTTCAAGGTCACCATCAGCTACACAAAATTGAATCAGTCTAAAAGAGAAACAAAGCTCATGCCTTTGATCCCAGATCTTGGGATCACAGGCTGTGAATGTGTGCGAGTGTGTGCAGGCAGAAAATGTAATGTGGTTTTAAAATTAACTTGTTTCAAAGTTTATAGTGATATTTTATTTGTGTTTTAATAAATAAAGCTTGCCTGAAGATCAGAGTGCAAAGCTAGCCACACTATTCAGACAGTGGTGGCACACACCTTTAATCCCAGCAAGCACACTAGTTAGCCAAAGAGGCCAGGTGGTGGTGGTGCATGCATTTAATCCCAGCACTAGAGAGGAATATAAGATGGGAGGAGATAGAAGCTAGGGTCTTAGTCAGCAGTCTGAGGTTTGGTGGAGGGCATTGCATTCTGAATCATATTGAGGATAGGATCACCCCTTTGTATGTCTGAGCTTTGTTAGAGGTAAGAACTCTTTAGTGGATTGGCCACTTTGCTTTTCTGATCTTCAGGTTGAACCTCAATACCTGTCTCTGGGTTTTTATTATTCGTGTTGCAAAATATTTAAATGTTTTTTTAAAGGAATCTTGTTTACTTGTAATTTTATTTGGTTTCTGAACCTTCTTCTTTCCATTCTTCAATGTTCTTTGTCAATGCAAAGGTAGAAGGACACTTTTAGATAAACACATGGGTGGTGATCTAAAATAAAGAATGGTTTGAACATCAGGCACAAATTTTTAATTTAAAAAACCAAAGAGGGAAAGTCAGGGGACAAGTTGAGTCTCATACAGTAGTAACTAAATACAAGCCTAGCTAAAGTTCAAAGAGAGATTACAGGAAGCCAAGACCAAGGGGCTCATTGGAGTATGAGGTTACAGAGATGACACCAACATCTGGTCCTAGAGTCATACTCAGAGAACTGTTACACTGCAAGTGACAGAGCCTTAGGAGCAAAATATCTACACAGCTTATACTTGTCCACTGTGCACAAGTATAAAAAAATAAGTGAGATGATCAGCTTAAAGGAAAGAAGGTGAAAGAGAAGGCGCAAGAGAAATACAAAACACCATACATGAAGAACCAAATCTGCTCACACCTTAAAACAGTCAAAACAGAGCATATGCAAAATTAAAAAAGCCAATAGAGAGAAAGACCAAGTCACGTGCAACTGAATAACAGCTGATTGTTAAATGAAACTTTAAAATCCTGAATAAAATGGTTTAGAACAGTGCACTTTGACTTCTGAAATACCAAAGAGGACAACCTAGACTACTGTACTCAGGGAACCTGTCATAAATGAAAAAGAAAGAAAAGCTTGCCATAATAAAAACTGGCTAAAGACATAAGAGCACAAAGCTAATCTTAAAGAGCTGCTAAAAGGTATGCTTTGAACTGAAGAGAAAGATAAAAGTGAATGTCAATGGAGCCAGGAGAAAATCTCAAGCAGTCTCTCCTTGAGAAAAAGAATTACAAGGAACTAATGACTGCTGTGAGAGGGAGAATTAGCTAGCTTCTCCCAGAAATGACCCAATGCAGAGTACTCAGCCCTGAAAATACACACGCACACCAACAAAAATGAACTCAATAGGCTATATTTAATTATCTATGTATACTTAGACACATATAGATAAAAAAACAATAAAAGAAAAGGAGGCTATCGATTTTAGAGGGAAGGACACGGCACGAGTTGGAAAGAGAGGACTTTGAAAGGGCTGGAGGGAAGAAAGGGAAGGGGAAAAGTGGTATAAATATATTTTAATTAAAAATGTATAAAAATACACAAGATGCTACAAACATCTGTAGATGGTAGTTTCTGTACCACTGGTCCTGCAGTTTGTTTGGTCACAAAGAAACACACAGAGGCTTGTATTAATTATAAACTGCTTGATCTATTATCTCAGGCTTATTATTAACTAGCTCTTACCACTTAAATTAATCCATAATTCTTGTCTATGTTTAGCCACATGGCTTGGTACCTTTTCTCAGTAAGGCATTCTCATCTTGCTTCCTCTACATCTGACTGGTGACTGTGTCTCTGCCTTTCCACTTCTCATAATTCTTAGTCTGGTCACTCTGCCTATACTTCCTGCCTGGCTACTGGTCAATCAGTAGTTTAGTAATCTAATACAAATGGCAAATCCTTACAGTGTACAGATAATGTGTACAGAGATAATGATCTCACAGCAAACATTTTTAACTCTAGTTCCAGGGTGTCCAACACCCTTCTTCTGGCCTCTGTAGCATGGCATATCAAGTTGAGGCAGGACCAAGCTCTGCTCCTGCAGGTGAAGAGCAGAAGGTGGGAGAAGATGAGTTAGGAAGTTAGGACCGTGAGGGGCTGGTCCACCTACTGAGACAGTGTGCCTGAACTAATGGGAGCGCACCAATCCACCTGGACTGGGACTGAATGAGCATATGATCAAACCAGACTCTCTGAATGTGGCGGCGAAAGTTGGCAGATGGAGAACCCATCAACAAT
>PVIU01023576.1:0-27124 GCA_004026605.1 Ondatra zibethicus
GCTGAAATCAACAAAATAGAGACACAGAAAACAATCCAAAGAATCAATGAAACAAAGAGCTGGTTCCTTGAGAAAATCAACAAGATCGACAAACCCCTATCTAAACTAATCAAAAGGCAAAGAGAGAACACTCATATTAACAAGATCAGGAATGAAAAGGAGGACATAACAACAGACACTGAGGAAATTCAGAGAATCATTAGGTCTTACTACAAAAGCCTGTAAGCCACAAAATTGGAAAATGTAAAAGAAATGGACAGTTTTTTTAGATAAATACTATATACCGAAATTAAATCAAGACCAGATGAACAATATAAATAGACCTATAAGTTGCGAGGAAATAGAAGCTGTCATCAAAAACCACCCAACCAAAAAAAGCCCAGGACCAGATGGTTTTAATTCAGAATTCTACCAAAACTTCCAAGAAGAGCTAATACCTATACTCCTTAAGGTGTTTCGCATAATTGAAACAGAAGGGTCATTGCCAAACTCTTTTTATGAAGCTACAGTTACCCTGATATCAAAACCACACAAAGACCATGAAAGAGAATTGCAGACCAATCTCACTCATGAACATCGATGCAAAAATTCTCAATAAAATACTGGCAAACCAAATCCAAGAACACATCAAAAAATCATTCATTATGATCAAGTATGCTTCATCCCAGAGATGCAGGGCTGGTTCAACATATGGAAATCTATCAATGTAACCCATTACAAAATAAACTGAAAGAAAAAAAACTATATGATCATTTCATTAGATGCTGAAAAAGCATTTGACAAAATTCAACACCTCTTTATGATAAAGGTCTTGGAGAGATTAGGGATACAAGGTTCATATCTAAATATAATAAAAGAAATATACAGCAAGCCAACAGCTACCATCAAATTCAATGGAGAGAAACTCAAAGCGATTCCACTAAAATCAGGAACAAGACAGGGATTGTCCACTCTCCCAATATCTCTTTAATATAGTGCTTGAAGTCTTAGCAATTGCTATAAGACAGAATAAGGAGATCTGGGGGATTCAAATTGGAAAGGAAGAAGCCAAACTTTTGTTATTTGTAGATGATATGATAGTGTACATAAATGATCCCAAAAACTCTACCAAAGAACTTCTACAGCTGATAAATACCTTCAGTGATGTGGCAGGATACAAGATCAACACAAAAAAAAATCAGTAACCCTCCTATACACAAAGGATAAAGAAACAAAGAGGGAAATTAGAGAAACATCACCTTTCACAATAGCCACAAATAGCATAAAGTATCTTTAGGTAACACTAACCAAGGAAGTAAAAGATCTATTTGACAAGAACTTTAAGACCTTGAAGAAGGAAATTGAAGAGGATACCAGAAAATGGAAGGATCTCCCATGCTCCTGGATTGGTAGGATCAATACAGTAAAAATGGCAATTCTACCAAAGGCAATCTATAGATTCAATGCAATCCCCATCAAAATCCCAACCAAATTCTTCACAGACCTTGAGAGAAAAATAACTAAGTTTATATGGAGAAATAAAATGCCCAGGATAGCCAAAACAATCCTATACAACAAAGGAACTTCAGGAGGCATTACCAAATCTGACTTCAAACTCTATTACAGAGATACAGTAATGAAAACAGCTTGGTATTGGCATAAAAACAGAGATGTTGACCAATGGAATCAAATCGAAGACCTGGATATCAATCCACAAACCTATGAACACTTCATATTTGACAAAGAAGCTAAAAGTATACAATGGAAGAATGAAAGTATCTTTATCAAATGGTGCTGGCATAACTGGATTTCAGCCTGTAGAAGAATGAAAATAGATCCTTATCTATCTCCATGCACAAAACTCAATTCCAAATTGATTAAAGACCTCAATATAAATCCGACCACTTTTAACATGATAGAAGAGAAAGTGGGAAGTAGCCTGCAGTACATGGGCACAGGAGACCACTTCCTATGTAAAACCCCAGTGGCACAGACAATAAGAGCAATAATGAATAAATGGGACTTCCTGAAACTGAGAAGCCTCTGTAAAGCAAAGGACACTGTCATTAAGACAAAAAGGCAACCTACTGAATGGGGGAAGATCTTCACTAACCCCACATTGGACAAAGGTCTGATCTCCAAAATATACAAAGAACTCAAGAAACTAGACATTAAAATGCTAAATTACCCAATTAAAAAATGGGGTAAGGATCTGAATAGAGAATTCTCAACAGAGGATGTTCGAATGGCCAAAAGATACTTAAGGTCATGTTCAACTTCCTTAGCCATCAGGGAAATGCAGATCAAAACAACTTTGAGATACCATCTTACACCTGTCAGAATGGCTAAAATCAAAAACACCAATGGTAGCCTATGCTGGAAAGGATGTGGAGTAAGGGGAACACTAATACATTGCTGGTGGGAATGCAAACTTGTGCAACTACTTTGGAAATCAGTGTGGCGGTTTCTCAGGAAATTGGGAATCAACCTACCTCAGGATCCAGCAATACCACTCTTGGGAATATACCCAAATGATGCCCAAGCATACTGCAAAAGCATTTGTGCAACTGTGTTCATAGCAGCATTATTTAGAACCTGGAAACAACTTAGGTGCCCCTCAATGGAAGAATGGATCAAGAAAGTGTGGAATATATACATATTAGAGTGTTACTGGGTAAAAAAACAATGACATTTTGAATTTGCATGCAAATGGATGTAAATAGAAAACACTATCCTGAGTGAGGTAACCCAAATCCAAAAAGACGATTATGGTATGTACTCACTCATTAGTGGACCCTAGCCATAAAACAAAGGACACTAATCTTATAGCTTACAAGCCCAGAGAAGCCAAATAGCAAGGTGAACCCAAAGAAAAACATATATAGATTCTCTTGGAAATTGGAAGCAAACAAGATTGCTAGGCAAAAGTTGGGATATGGGGGCGGGGATAAAGCTTGTAGTGGGTGTGGGGAAAGGGGAGAGGGGGAAGGAGAAGGGAGAAGAGAAGGACTGGGGAGAGCTTGGGGGAGTGGGAGGGTAGAGATGGAGGAAAGGTGGATATTGGAGAAGGGAATAAGATATCTATATTAAGGGGGTCATTTTAGGACTGGCAAGATACTTGGCTCTAGAGGAGATCCCCGGTGTCCACAGGGATGTCTCCAGCTAGGTCCTTGGGTGGCAGAGTTGAGGGTGGCGGAACTAGCATTGTTCCATAGTCACACTGATGAATATCTTCATCACCACCATAGAAATTTCGTCCGATGGATGGAGTTAGAGACAGAGACTCACATTCACATCAGAGCAATGGATTGAGCTCCCAAGTTCCAGTTGAAGAGCAAAAGGTGGGAGAAGATGAGCAAGGAAGTTAGGACCCTGAGGTGCTGGACCACCCACTGAGACAGTGTGCCTTATCTAATGGGAGCTTACCAAATCTAGCTGGACCGGGACTGAATGAGCATATGATCAAACTGGACTCTCTAAATGTGGCTACCAATGGAGCCAGACTGAGAAGCCATCAACAATGATACTAGGACCTATCTCTTCTGCATGTATTATCTTTTTGGGAACCTAGTCTATTTGGATGCACACCTTCCTAGGCTGGGATGGAGGGGGGAGGGCCTTGGACTTCCCACAGGGCAGGGCACCATGCCCTCTTTTAAGGAAGCAGGGGGAGGGAGGAGGGGGGGTCAGGGGGGACTGGGAGAATGGGAGGAAATGTAAATTTTTTTGATTGGAAAAAAATAAAAGAATATAGAAAAAAAGAATAATAGCAAAAAAAGAAAAAGAATAATAGCACTCACTTTGTTTTAATGGATCCTCATGAATTGCTATACAAACATGAGTCATTTACCCTTCTAAATTATGAGTGAAGAGGCTTAACTCAAATTAAAGATTAAAAAAAGTGACATTTTTCCTTGTTATTTTGCCATCCGAATAAATAAACTCAATGAATTTTATTTTCTTGAGATAAGACTTCTGCACTCTTAATAACATCAGTACTTACCCTTCCTTGAAATACTTTATGGATTATTACATATTTAGACCTCAGTGATCCTAGATGGTCAATCTAGACTTTTCCTAAATCTCCAATGTCCTGAGTCTTAATACACAAATTACTTCCAAAATGATAAAGTCTCATTTTGTGCCCAGTTTACTACATTTGAAAATCATAGAAATTCTTCTGACTCCTTAAAGGACAGGTTTTTAATACGTATAAGATACTATTATACCCTAATCTCTTTCTTACTATTTGAAGTACCACTGTGTATTAAGTGGACATCTGCATTTAGCTTTTCATTATGCATTCTAGATTATTTCTCTGAAAGGTTAAAGCTAATTCAGCTCCTTTCAGTGACTATGAGTAGTCACAATTGCCTCTTTCCAAAGACACTCATGTAAATCAAATGCTAATTTCATCTCTATAAGGTGCTATTGAAACAGCAGTAAACTCTGCCTACATTCTAGCTTTGAGAAGACACCACATGTTTAAATACTCTAGTATCTCCTTGGCCTTCTGTTCATAGGGAAATTTCTGTTTAGGAGCATTTTACTGTTATGGTCTTCCTATATTTCCACCCTTTAAAGTAATAGCCTTTAGTGGGAAAAGTCTCAACTGGTGCTAGAACAAAAGCAGTAGTTTAGTATCTATAGTCTACATGTTAGCATATAAAATCCTTTGCTTAAAAATGTTTTTTACAAACAGAGTTTATCTCTAAGATGTGGAATTCTCTTTTAATGAAAGATTTAGACATATCTCAAAATATTTAGCAAGTAGCCATATAAATATTAAAACATTAACTAAATTGCAGCTTTGGTAAGTGGTGTGATAATATTGTTATTATAGATGAGACTTTCTAGTAGAATATTAGATGGAAACTTCCAAAAATTGGAAACAACCATACATAATCCAGAAGTCTGATGAGGAGTGATGTATTTGAAAATTTGTCTCCAATGGCCCATGTCTCACTGAGACTCTCAGTGTCCTTTAACACTGAACATGTTGGTAAATCTTGGTATTACTAAAGAAACTGGGTGATGATTATTAGGTATATGTGGATGTCTTTTAACTTTCTGCATGACTATAATGAATGGTCTTTTGTAATATTTCAGGGTTGACATTACACTAAAATTTTCAGGGATGGTAAATACAGAATGAAATTATTATGAATAAAAGGGAAAGATGTTTCTTAATTGGATACATAGAAATTTTAGATATTCACATTATTCAATCTTGGCATTGAAACATTAGTATTGAAATGAGGATATGATAAATATTTAAATATTTAAAATTGAAAAAAATTAAAATAAAATGTGAAACTCTATGTTTAATCTATATGTTTAATGACAGATTAGACAGGTATGTTTGGTAACTTAGCACACATCAGTAAAAGTTAAGTGGAGTAAGATACAAAGAGATTGAAGCCCCATCAGTAGCTGGAAACCAGAGACAGTCACACATTTTTTACAGAAGTGCAGGCAAAAGGGAAAATAATCTAGGCACAGCTTAATGAACCATATTGGAACTGAGGGTACACATGAAATTACAAGTTTAGACAAGAAACAAAACAAGCTACGGAAATGACAAAACAATTAGATATAATCACTTTTGAAAAGGTAGAAATACCAAGAACTGGAACATATTTCACAATAGCAATAGAAGTTTATTCACATATAATTTTTTCCTGAGTGAAAAGCCCTTTATAGATTAACGAAGGGAGGCATTTCTTATTTTATTTCTTTAGAAACAACCACTGAAAATTAGTTATAGACAATTCACATTTAAAAAGTTAAAGAGTTTACTTTGGGAATAAAGAAATGATTTAGATGAAACTATAAAAATATAAAATGATGTATCCAGCCCTGCAAAGCTTAAACTAGAGAGCTAATTAACCAAAAATATTGTTAGCAGAATCCATTACATCCTGGTGGGCTCAGCAGTGGGTACACAACTAAAGACTATGACTTTCTCTCACCCGGAGTCCATTAGCAGTTAATAGTTCAGCAGGGAGTGTGGGGCTTGTGTGCCCCTCCCTGATCATAGTGGGAACTAGTTCAAGTCAAGGTATCACAAAAAGACATTGATGTTGTCAAAAGACTGATGGGAGAAGAGCCACTAGCCAATCACATCAAGTTGGGGTGTCGCTACTGGGACCCCAGGTAGAAAATCAGGAGAACACAGGTACGCGCTCTTGCCATGCGGTGTCCGCCAGAAGGATTGGATCACGACTTGGGTAGAGTGAGTTTCCCTTTTTTCTTTCATTAAAAATACCTGTTTCTATTGAGCTGGCTTGGTTATTGATTTGTGCTGACTTGATAATTCATCATCTGGCGCTCCAACGTCTTTACATACAGAGGAGGGGTTTAATAGAAATAGTACATAGACAGGAGAAGGTAGGTAAAAATACAAAGAATACATAGTAAATCTGCGTGATATTGTCAGCAAATTTAACACAATATATAAAAATATTGATAAAAAAGAAATGATAATACTTTGTGAAGTTGATGAACCAGCCTGCTACCATCTTAGACTTGAAAGCCAACTGAGAGTAAAGTCAAACTATATTCATTCCTGATTCTGATTAAATATCTGCTTTTCAAGGATTGTGCGATGCCCCACATGTATCCTTCACTAAAAATGGTTTTGTAGTCCTTCACTATAAATGGTTTTGTATTGTCTATTCCCGGAAACAACAACCATGCCTCTGTTTCCAAAAGTTGTTTTGACTATCTTGTTAGGACCACCTATGCTATACTCATAAATCAGTGCCTTGCTCAGCCATTGTCAAAGAGGCTTCCTCCTGCAGTGTATAGTGAACAAATATAGACCCAACAATATAAGGTGCAGAAAGTGAGAGAGCGTGGAACACTCAGTCTCAAATGAATTGTCTCCATAAAATTATTCCCCTCACTTCTCAGGAAACTCTGTAAAAGAGGGAGCAAAATGATTCTCGGAGTCAGTGGGGATGGAAAATACCAAGGAAATAATGCCTGTCAGACAAAACAGGATCGACACACACAGAAACTCACAGAGACAGTGACGGCATGCACAAGGTTTACACAGGTCTAAGTTAGATGGGATCCCAGAACTAAGAGAAGGAATTGAACATGAGTCCCATCCCTAAACAAGAATCTATCTCCAAACGACTACACAATTAGTTTTCTTCAGTGTAGTGTCGCTGGGTATGTGTATACAAATGACACTTAAAGATTGGCACAACTTCCAGAAGTGGATGCTGAAGTAAAAATGAACTCAAAAATATTTTACTAGATATTTTTCTCTCCTAATTCTGAATTTGGGAATTTTTTTTACATTACTGGTCTCCTGTTTATATATTATGGCTACTGATTTTAATGAGTTTCTATGCATGGATGTATCTCTGCCTTTGTGTGTGTATGTGTTTCTTCTGTTTTTTTTCTTTATTTGTTTGTTTGTTCATTCATTTTATTCTATTCTGGTTTATTTGTTTAATTTGCCTTTTATTTTAAAGAGCGAGAGAAAGAAGGCATTGGCTTGCGTGATTGGGGAGAATCTTCGAGGAGATGAGGGTAGGGAAGTTATGAAATGAATATTTGTATGAATAAAAGCTACTGTCAACAAAATTAAATAAAAATCTATGGCTACAAGGTTACTATAAAACAATGGAATAAACAATCTGTCCCATCATAAACATCATAGCCTCTAACACTCAACTTTCATAGTTAATGACAGATGTTTTCTATAAAGACCGAAAATTTTAGGAGTAAGATAAGGATTTTCACAAAGTTACCTTCCTAACTTGTGTGTCTTATTGCTACATGTAAGTTAGTACTCTGTGTGACTTGATTTACACTGAGCCAGACTTTACATGTTCAGTTAAAGAATATAAGCCTGATAGTTTTTATGCTTTTATTGTGAAAGTTTTAGAACGTATGATATCATCATTCATTAAGAATTTTACAAAACACATTGATATCGTGCTAATTATAAGTCTTCACTCATTCACTCACCTGCTACAGATATTGTTCTTAATACTGGATAATACATATTAGATATCTATACAGAATGCAAGAGCTTTGTTACTGTGTCTTGAATATAGAGAAGTTAAAATATCAAACAAGAAAATTAAAAGAAAATTATCCAAACACTACAACTTAGTAATTTAAGTAGCAGCTGAATTTGAAATAGAGTTAATAGAGTTCTGTGGCAAGGATTCTACCCAGAGGATCAGTAAATTTATGTTTTAACAATTGTTTGAACCTCTGTGTGTGTGAATGAGTGTGTGCATTTTCTGGTGTCAGCCCTAGCTTCTCAGCTCCTATGAGGCGGGGTCAGTGTGGGTCTGTTTTTCATCCTAAACTGCTGAGTACAATAGGCTGTGCTGAAATGAGAGTGTCTAGGGTATCTCATATTTTTCAGTAGAAGCTTTGGGATTACAGGTGTGCTATAGCATCCAGTTTCATGTGTGTCCTGAAGATTCAAACTAAAGTTCTCATGCTTGAGTGGCAATCCCCCCTTCCTATATACAAATGATTATTTGAAATGATAATTTTTTTAAGAAAAAAAACTTAAATCTTTTGTTTGTGAGGGACTTGAACTTGAATCAATGAAATATGTGAGCATTAGAACTACATGCAAAGGGAAAGACAAGGAGAAAGCTTCCAGATAATTAAAATCATATCTTCAGAAAGAGTAGGAAGTCAGCAGGGAAAAGAGAAAAATCAAAAGTGAGAAAAGATGACATTGGGTACATTACATAGGAGACAGATCATGGAAGATTTATAAACCTGGAAAAAGGAACAGTGCTTGAAAGTTTGCCCGATAGCACATTCTAACAATCTGGAGATAGTGTGAAGAATAAATTACGAGAGAACAAGCACAGACAGATGATAGCCACACACACTCACACGCATGCACTGTTTTAAAGGTGACTATCTTTACACGAACCTTTCCTTTCACAATTCCTTACTACTCACTTTCCCTTTCTACTAATCTTTCTCATTCACTTAGATTTGGCCAGACACTTAGTAAGTAATTAGTTTTGAATTCTTGCTATAGCATTTAATTTTTTTCTCATTGAAATATTTCAGTAAGTTAAAAATATTTGACTTTATATGCCAGATATATGTCAGATATCTTTAGATATTTTATTATTCATAGTTTGCTTGAATAAAAACATAGTATTGAATTCCTTGATTGAATTTAAGTTTTCATAATCTAGAATCATGTGAATTTTCAACGTTTATTATTAAATGTTTTTCCTAACTTTACTTCACTGGATTGAAGAGTAACCAGATTTTCCCATTCTGATTTCCAGTTTGACTCCAAAATGCTACTTGTGAAAAATATCTAGAATATCAGATCTACATGATGTTTTGAGTTCAATTGCTAAAGGGTCACATGATCTATTAATCCATCCAGCCACAGGCAACATTTTATAGTTCTATTTTGAGAGTACTTTACTAAGTAGAGTTTATGTGGTAAGAAAGGAAAAAAATGTATTGAAAGCAAGCAGTAGTCTTTGAGTTTGTGCAGATGTTTTGTCAAACTCAGAGTTCTCAAGGTAACAGATGCTTTTGGTATAGACAAGTAGCTATGTTTCTAACAGGCATTTTCAAAATGTGAAATAAGAGGTTGCTTTTAAGCTCAGCAAATGAATCGTCAGTAATTGGTTCTGGGAAAATGTATAAAGTGATTTAAACTTTATTTATGAAATTTTCTTAATTATTGCAATAGCTTTGTAGGAAAATTAAGTTGTCCATCCAATAGGCAATGAACTCACACTCAGCATCACTACTAATTCACAGGTGAGAATTGGTAACATGGGAATAAGTAAGAGAGCTCCAAATTCATAAGAATGCAAAGGAATGCTATTTTTAAAAGGACATGAGACTAAATATCTGGCATATAATCTTGATTCAGTCCATGAAAATGTGCCAGTATTTCTGTGGGGTTTTTTATATAATAATTATATATTTTTCTCTATTCTTAGTTTATTTTTTTCTTCCAGAGAAATCTACATTTAGGAGATCTCAACATTCTCTATGTCTTTCTTTGTCACTGTCTTTCTTTCTTTGTCCTCCTGTGTGTGTGTGTGTGTGTGTGTGTGTGTGTGTGTGTGTGTGCATGCACACATATATTTGTGTGGGCCCTGAAGACTGCTCTTCTATTTAAAAAATGCTATTTTTGGTTCTCAGGTATTTCTATCATTAAACCAATATATATAAAAATATATTTGATAGTAAACACGGCTAAAAAAGCATGTGGGTATTTCTTTAATTCTGGAACTTCATCCCATTTGAATCTAAAAACTTTCCCATCTATGGCTACCTTCCAGTGTTCAGCAAACATTCCTCATAGTCTCTTGATAGTCAAAACTCACTATCTGCCATAATAGTGGGGCTCTTGGCAGAAGACATTCCCAGTGCATGGGACTTTGGGAACCACAGCCTGGGGCTACATTGGAATAGAAGTGGAGCTTCTGTGAATCCAGTGAGCCCAGAGCTTCCATTGGCAGCATTGTGTCCCTGATTAGGCAAGTACTACTTCCTGCAAGGGAGCCAGAAGACTCCCTCGATGCCATACTTGTCAAGCTCAACAGCTGATGCTAAGTTGTGACCCGAGATAGCTTTCAAAAATTCAGTATTATCTGCTCTTGGAATATCTTAGCAAATCTGATAAATCTTATGAAAGTTTTAACTCATGAGATGCATGAGGAATGTTAGAGAAATAAATTATTCTGCATTCGGCTCAAAGATGAACTAGTTTTGAAGAAAGCATAACATAAGACCTACGCTAACTTCTTAACCCTAGTTACTTTCATGGAACATGTTCCAATGCCAGAATCTGTTCAGTGTTTTATCTACATGACACCTCATAATTCTCACAATTTGTTATTCAGAAGAATTCAAGCCCAAGTAAAATACTGTTAGTTGGCATTAAGAGATCTTATCTGTCTGTCTGTCTGTCTGTCTGTCTATCTATCTATCTTGTATCCCAGCACAGTTTCCCCTCTCTCCTCTCCTCTTAGCCCTCCACAAAATTAACTAACCTGGGCTCACAGGGACTCATAGGGACTGAGGCGGGAAGCCTGCGTGGTACTGCTCTAATCACTCTGCATATGTTGTAGTGTTTAACTTGGTCCACTTGTGTGACATCTAACAGTGGGAGCAAGGCTGTCTCTGATTCGTTTCCTGGCATTAAGAAATTTTAACTACAGTCCTTTATTTGCGGTTTGTGGGTGGGAAATTTAAATCACAATGTGGGGGTTATTACATTGTATCTACAATGTAAACTTGATTTCCAAGTTTCTTTATAAGGCTGAACTTAATTAAATCACTCAGTGCAAATTAAAGACACTGAAGGCTTCTGTGACCTCTTGAATTCTTCTGCAGTCCTAGGTACAATGGAACTGGACTAGAATGAAAGTTAGTGCTGATCATATCTTTAATATTTCTTTGAATGTCTAGGTTTTGGAACATTCAACCCTCAGGATTATCTTCTTTTAACTTTTCCACTGGATTTCTGTAAATTTTCTTATATGATATTATGTTTTTAAATTAGGCATTAAATATCAGTTGTTAAGATGAATTCTTTAGAAAAAGATGCAAGATTTTATAGCTGATCAATCTTTAATAAATGAAGTAAGTAAAACTAATTTGGAACTAACAATATATTTCAACAGTATTGTTTATTTTGTTAAACATTTATGTATTAAAATATTAGTATAGGCCATTTCTAGACACCATATTTGAAGTATATAATGAAGAATTTCATTAACAAACAAATGAAGTATTTCATTAACAAGCAAATGAAGTATTTCATTAACAAGCTAGGTTGGGACTGACACATAGATGAGACCCTTTCTTCTAGAGCACATAGCCAGGTTCATTCTTATATCGGAAATATTTCATGTTTTTCCTTTTTAGAATACTAATTAAAATAATATATTCAAAAGACTACACTTTATTTTGGGATAGAATATTTATAATGCATGGCAAAAAGAATATCTTCATTTATAGTGCTATTTGTTGTTTATTATAGTATGAGTTTTATTCAGTTATAGATTACATAATACAAATTTCATAACATATATTTATATATAATAAAATTCATGAGAAACATATTGTAAGTCACACATACTCTTCTATAGAAACACAAACCATAGTTATTTTTGGCACTAAATAAATCAGGATTTTATGTCCTACCATCTTAAAATCAGTTGCTGATAATATTAAAATCATTTATAAAACTAAAGAAAGATTGCTAAGTCACTTCATATTGAATTGACCCAATGAAAGACTAAATGACTGAGAAGATTAAAAATCAATAAATAGAAGGCTGATGAGATGGCTTAGTGGTAAAGAGGGTACACACACACACACACACACATACACACACATGCATGTACACACACATATATACACAATGTTTAAAATAAAAACTGTAAATATCACACAGTTTATGATGGCATAAACCATAATCGCAACCAACTTATTTGTTCAACTACAAGTCACATCAACCACTTGTGAGACTGATATTGTGGTAAATGAAACAGAATTGTCCCATTTACCTTCAATTATTTGAACATTTTAGTTAATACCAGGTAAGTACACTAGTAGGATCAGGCTTTTAGACTGTGTGATAGTTTGAATGTAATTGGCCCCCATAGGCTCATAGGCAGTGATGTAAGTGAACAAGGGGGCCATGTTCCATGCCCAGGAATCAGCAGAACTTGGCGGCTTTGGGCCACATGGTTCTGGAGTTAAGAAAGGGGCTATGGAATTTGCCTCTGTGGTTAAGGAAAGCAGTTTAGGTCAGGCATGTGTCGGGTGTTCCTGAATGGAGACCTACAGATCATTTCATGAAGTTCTTAGGGGGAAGCCTGAATTTCCTTGAGATCCTAAGGTGATGCGGTTGCTAGAGTTATGGGATATCTGGCAAGGACAACTGCTAACAGGGAGTGAAGTCAGCCCAAGAGAAAGAAGTGTGTTGCAGACAACAGAGCTGAAAGTAGCTGGAGATCTGAAGAGCATTTTGACATTAGATTTTGAGATGCAGAGATTGAAGTTTGGTGTAGGAGGTCCTTCTGTTTATGTGTTGCTTTCATTGGTTAATGAATGAAGAAACTGCCTTGGCATTTTGATAGGGCAGAACTTAGGTAGGTGGGGTAAACAGAACTGAATGCTGTGAGGAAGAAGGGCAGAGTCAGAGAAGCCATGGATCCTCCGCCTGACATGGACGCTGGTTAGAATCTCCGGTAAGCCACTGCCACATGGCAATACACAGATTGATGGAGATGGGTTAAACTAATATGTAAGAGTTAGCCAATAAGAAGTTAGAGCTAATAGCCAAGCAGTGTTTTAATACAGTTTCTGTGTGGTGTAAGGTAGCCGGGAGGCTGGGACAAACAAGAGACCCTCCCCTTACAATAGAAGTTTGCCCGCCTGGTTTTTCGTCTAGCTTTGTTCCAGTATTACCGCACTTTTCTCCATTCCCTAGGTTTTTGAATGGCAATGTATACCCTGTGCCATTATATGCTGAAGTATTTTGATTTTTATTTTATAAGGAATTACAGTTAAGAGATTGCATGAATCTCAGAAGACATTTTGAACTTTGGAATTTTAGACATTTTTGAAGACTGTGATTGACTATGGGAGCTTCTGAAGATGAACTAAACACATTTTTCATTATGATATTGTAACAAACTTATGGGGACCAGGGAGTAGAATGCGGCAGTTTGAATGTAATTGGCCTCTATAAGCTCATAGGGAGTGGCACTATGAAGAGGTGTGGCTTTGTTGAAAGTAGATGTGGCCTTGCTGAAGCAAATGTGTCACTGTAGGGGCAGGCTTTGAAGTCTCTTTTGCTTAAGTTTCACTCCGTGTCACATTCCACTTCTTGTTGTCTTCTGATCAAGATGTAGCTAGCACCATGTCTTCCTGAATGCTGCCATGCTCCCTATGATGATGATAATAGATTAAGCCTTTGAATCTATAAGCCACCACCTTAGTTTCCTTGATAAGAGTTGCTGTGGTCATAGTGTCTCTTCACAGTATTTGAAACCCTAACTGAAATAGACTGCACAATCTTGACCTACAGTCAGCTTGCTCTCCTTCCTTTCTGCAAGTGGATGGAAATCTCTTAGTTTCTTGCCCCTCCTGCCAAGTCTAATGCCTCTTCCATTATGCCACAGACAGGATGGACTCTTCTTCAGCAACTTCAAGCCAAAATATATTCTTACTGCTATTAGTTGCTTCTCATTATGCCATTTTATTATATCACCAAAAAAGAAACAATACATACATCTTTGAAACACATGTTTGATTAAAATTCTTCATCCCCTAAATTAACACCAAAACCTCTGGAGCCTCACTGCACTGCATCTGATACTGGCTCTCCACTAGCTTCCTGATACCAAAGTCACTTGAACTTCCTTCAGAGGCCTCAGAGAGTCTGTAAATGGATGTCTATTGATGTGGTTACTATTACACTGTGCCTATTTATATCTATTTATATCTCCCGAGTTTACTAGTATCATTAACATAGTGTCTAGATCATAGTTGTCAATCATTCCTGATTAAAGGAATGAATAAATTAATGAATATTTAATAGTTTGATCTAGGAGTCTATTGGAAATCAAAGAAAATGGTCTTTATAATGAGCCAATTCATATCTCCAAAGTTTTAAATATCACATTTCTTTTTGAGATACTAAATAACCACATTATGCTACAAGAATTTAATAGACATATGATGTTTAGAGTTACCTATACTTAATTAAAAGACTATAATACATAGTTTCATTCTTTGTTGGTTACTTCTCTCTTGCTGAGATAAAACACCAAGGACAAACACAGTAAACAGAGAGAAGAATGAATTCCGACTGCTGTTCCAGAGCGATGAGAGTCAGTCATGGTGTGAGGAGGGGGTGCATGGCAGCGAGCAACTGGAACCAAAACTCGAGAGACCACATCTTCAACCATAAATACACAGTGGAGAGAAGGTATTGGAAGTGGTGGTATACTAGGAATTCTTAATCATCTCACACATATTCCACTGTGTTTCATTCTCATGTACATATGTGAATTTGCTATATTTGTTACATAAGTACCTTAAACCTTTCACTTAGGTGACTGTATACAACTGTCTATTATATAATACATTATATATATATGTATATATATATGTGTGTGTGCAACATACAATATATAGATTTTAAGTTTATTTGTCATATATAATTGATCCATATGACACTACTTATTTCTCTCTTCTGCTGCTGCTTCTGGTAACCACTCCTACATTTTAGGTTTTAACATATTCTTTGCTTTATTTTTATCTTTTGTAAATTTCTAGATGTGTTGGATGGTTTTTATTGACTTGACACAAGCAAACACAGCAGGGAAAAGGGCATCATACTTGAGAAATTTTTTTTCCCATGAAATTTTGTGTATCTGTGAGGCAATTTCTTACTTGACAGTTGGTAGAGGAGGGTCCAACCAACTGCAGGCTTCCCTTAGCTAGGTGGTCATGAGCTGTATGCAAAGGGAACTGAGCAAGCTTGACAGAAATCAGGACAGTAAGCAGCATCCTTCTGTGGTGGTCTCTGTTCCCATTTCCGAGTTCCTGGCTGGGGTTCCTCCTTGGCTCCCTTGGCAATGGAGTACTCTGCAGTAAGTGCTCTCCTCACCAGGTTATTGTGCTCATGGTGTCTTGCCCAGCGAGGGAGGCACGCCTGGGCAATAGACATGAGAGGGGAAGAATTTACCTCGCCATGTTCGGCGATGTCAAAATATGCTACTCATATTTTTTAAAAATGCATACTATCAATTAGTACTTTATTGTGAAATGTTTTGCAAGAACCAGAAAATTTTACTTAGCCATCCATCAAGGTTAGCTTTTGTAACTTTTTCTGGTCATATTTGGATTGTCTACTTTGAGGAATAAACACCAGTGTCAGGAGAAATTTAAAAAAAAAACATACAACTCCAATATTCCTTGAAGACAAGTAACCAAAATAAACCTTGAGTAAAGTCATCTCTTGGAATATTTGAAATATTGCTTACTTGCATACTGGCTTGCACTCTAGCTCTCTTACATGCATTTGCTTTGCTAGCTTTAGAATGCACCTCAGGACCATCTGCCTAACAATGATAGTACACACAGTGAGCTGGGCCCTGAGAATGTCAGTTCACAAGCAAGACTGTTTCTAACAGATCCACTCAGAAGGCAATAAATTCTAGACAGTTCCTCAATTAAGAGTCCTTCTTCCCATGTCAACGATTAAATACTAACTAAAATGAGAAGCAATGAACATGGAGGTCCAAGTTTCACTGTAAAAGGATATAAAATCCTTTTGGCATGTTCCCAGGAATGGTATAGCTGGGTCATATGATGGTCATAGTCTTTGAGAATAATCTGGATTGATTTCCCAAGGGACTGTAGCATTTTTCACTCCCAGCAGCAGTGTATGAGATTAAATATTGCAGCAGTAATAAAAAGTCTCACACCTAAGAAACCTCAGAACCAAACCAATGTACTGACAAATTCTAAAAGAACTTCAAAGAACTGAAAAAGTACTACTTCAATTAGTTCATAACACCGAAACAGAAGTCTTTAAAGAAGCCAGGATTACACTGAAAGCAAAACCAGTTACAGTCAACAGCTACAAGAAAAGGAAATGGACCTAAGGAGAATTATTACTATTATAATGGCAAATTAACATAGCTTCAAACTGCCTTCTAAATAATTGCCTCAATATCCACAGAAAGGTTTCTTCTTGCGCTGGATGGGGGCTAATACAGAGACTAACAATTATGCCATTGCCCTCATAGCTCAGGTCATACAGAAGCAGGAAGTAGTAAATTTGGAAAGCAGATGCTGCAAAATGACGTCTCTGGGACTTTACCCATAGGTGTGGTTGCTTAACAATCCCTATATAAGACAAAACTAGTCAGCTGCATCATAAGGTGATATTATTTGTAATTTTATGAGGAATCAATAGCAATTTTCATAGTGGCTCGTCTAATTTAGATTCCCACCAACTATATATATATGTGTATTATTCCCTCCATTCTCCATACATTTTTAGCAGGATTTGTTATTATTTTATTAATGATAACCATTTAAATTGGGATAGAAGAGTATTTAAATGTAGTCTTGATTTCTATTTCCCTGATAAAATGTTACATATTTTAGAACATATTTATGTATTTATTGGCTATGTTTTCCTACTTCCAGTGAGTATTGCTCATTTCAATAGTCCATTTATTGTTGTTTTTATACTAGTGTTAAATCACTTTCTGTTCTTTATATATTATGTTTATTAATCTCCATCAGAAGAATAACTGGCAAACACTATCTATTATATTGTAGGATATTTTTGTAATGGGCATTTTTTTTTAAACTGGAAACTTTTTTTTGGTACAGTTCTGTTTGTCAATGAGTATTATTTCCTGAACTATTTAAGTTATGTTTTGCAACTCAAGGCCCAAGTCTAGGTCTCTAATTTTTAAAAACAAAATATTTTATCAATTAGCTTAAAGAGTATTAGGCTTCTGTATTCTTCTTCCTATTGTTTTTTTTTTATGACATCAACTGCCCCAATAGTTAGTTTGTGTGTATATGCATATACTATATATAAATTGTGCATGTTCTGTTGTTTTTGTCATGTTTAGCTCAAGTTTAGGCAGGCATATTCATGAGACTTTATGGGTGCAGCTTCTGACATTCTTAGGAGACACAATCTCAATCAACTCCAAGATCCTTTGGCTCTTGCAGTCTTTTCACCACCCCTTCTACAATGTTCCCTGACCCTGAGGTGCAGGAATTCTTTTGGTAGATACATCCATTGGTTCTCTGTGTGTGTGTGTTTGTTTTGTTTTGTTTGTGTTTCTTATTTTTATTTTTTGGAGACAAGGTTTCACTGTAGCTTTGCAGCCTGTCCTGGCACTGGCTGTGTAGACCAGGCTGGCCTCCAACTCACAGAGATCCTCCTGCCTCTGCCTCCTGAGTGCTGGGATTAAGGGCATTCCCACCACTGCACAGCACAAGTGTATATTTTGATTGATGGTGGTACTAAAAGGTCTCTGTCTATTTAAAAGAGATATGTTCTTGATGAAGAGTGAGGAATACTATTATCTGTGGGAATAAAGTCAAATATTCAAAGTAATCAGGGATCATTCTGGTTTAACATATGACTTTTATGTATGTATTAATATCTGGTAATTGTAGGCACTCCTTTAATAACCATTACTTCACTAGCACTGAAGAGTTAGGTAGATTTCCAGTACTATGTTCTGAATTTTGTTTAGTGGATCTTAAGTTCTACTGTTATTTTAAGAGTGTTATGGACAAAGTATACATGCTACTAATGTACTCTTACAGTTATTCTACATGCTAGTGTTGTCACTTTTCATAGGCACAATAGCTAGGTAGGACTGCTTCTTGCTTCTCTCCTTTGGAAAATTACATGGCTCTTTCTGTACCATGAAAGAAAGAATGAGATATTTAGATCAATTGAAGATCAGGGTCCTCTGGGTCAAATGTGTGTATCTTCAGCAATAGGAAGCTATTGTGCTCCTTTGATGGGCAGCAAAGGGCAATCGCAATGCCTACAATGTTTTGGAAAGAAACTGTGTCATTTAGTTGGGCAGTTAGAGTTGCATATTAGGATATCATTGGTAGTTATCTGCTAACTCCTTTGATTTGTTGGTATTTTCTTTGTTTTTCCTTAATTGTGTTAGTAGTTTTCTAGTTTAATGAATTTATCTTTCTAAATCCTTTTCTACATCTGATTTGCTCATCTATGGCTCTCATCTCATTTATTCTTTCCCAAGCTTGAACCTTCTTTCCAAGTATATTTTAAAAATATATTCAGAAGGAGGCTGGAGAGATGGCTCAGAGGTTAAGAGCATTGACTGCTCTTCCAGAGGTCATGAGTTCAACTCCCAGCAATCACATAGTGACTCACTACCATCTGTAATGAGATCTGGTGTTCTCTTCTGGCCTGGAGGTATATATATCCATACATATGCAGAATGAACACTGTATAGATAATAAATAAATAAATGTATATTATTAAAAATAATATATTCAGAAACTCTACCATGGCAGTCATAACTTGTTTTACTTTGTAAATTCTGGAAACTCTATATCTATTATATGAAGTATACTTTTTCTTAATACAGAAATTTTTATGTAGCAAATACACTCAGATCTTAAATTGCAGTGTGCCAATCTCTCTATTTATTACTTATTTAGAATTTCTGCTGAAAAGTCATATATCATTTTGATGAATTTGTTTATGTATATAATTGCTGCTACTCTTTTGCAATTTTCAACATCTAATCTTTCTTCAGTAGGCTGGCTACTTTAGCTGTAACGTGGCTGGGAAAGTTGGTTTTGAGTTGGGGTTCTAAATACTCTCCAGATTCAGACACTTCTCTCTTTTTTAAGGTAGAAAATCTTTTCTCCTAAAGTTTCACAGAATGGACTAACTACAGCTCCACTCACCCAAAATTCATCAGTATTATGACACAGAATTCGTGAAAACTGGAATGATGGTTTCTTCAACCTATTGCTAACCAAGTTTTCTTTGATCTACTGAACTTGTAAGCTTTATTTTTAAATTTCTATGATTTTTAATGGCACATTACTGGTTTTCTTTATTTTAAAAAATAGTTGCTTATTTTGATGAAGTGTCTTGCATTATAAAACTTTGTTATTTGTTACCATGAAATTCAGGCTGACAACGATTTCATGACAATCTTGACCTTTCAAGTGTTGTGATTACAAGTGTGTACAACCTTACCTAACACTGTGGAATGTCTCATCTAAATCTTGAATTGACTTTCTTACTTCATTTGTCTCTGTATTTCAATTCCTTTTGTGGTAATTGATTATAGTTAATTTTGGTTTTTTTAAATTATTTTTTAGAGGATTTCAACTTTGTCAGTGTCTATGCTAAGCTGGAATAGTCTCTCAGCATTTAATGATGGTCTTAAAGCAGAGTAGTACATGTTTTTTCCAGCTTTCAGTCCTCCAAATTTGCCATCACAGAGGAGAGATTAATAAGAAATAAACCAAATACAGAATGCAGCAAATACAAATAGTTAACGTTAAATATTTCCACAATAATGATAGAAAAGAAATGAACTAAGATACTTGTCAACATTTGTAACAAATTACAAAATTTGTAATTATTATAAATATGAAAAAAAGGTGACTAGGATGAAGTGGAGGGAGAAAGGGAGGGGTAAGATGAAGCAGAGCAGAAATGTCTGTGTGATAATGTAGATAATAAAGAGGAATAACGAGTAAACAAGTATCGTGACCCCGCTGCCTACACATCTTACTTGATGAATAAATGAATGATGGAGATGCTGTTAAATTTTCATTGGATTCTGATTTTGCATTTGAGATAGAGGCTGGATGTTTTGAGTAGCTTACTCTTTGAAGACCAAAGAAGCTTGACAAAAAAGGTCATTTTTTCCCCTGGGGTACAGATGCTATTTTGACCCTTTTTGTTCTCATTCCTTGCTAGAGCTATGAGAATGTAAGTATTAGCACAAAGATTGAATAGGCACTATCTTCAGGGTTCCCTTGTACCAAAAGCATTCTACAGTATAGGCACAAATGTTGAAAATGTCCAGACAACAGGGACATTTCCAAAATTCATACTTGGTGTTCTTAAAATGTAGAGAGCAATGAGACTGATGCTCTGGGTACCAGTGAGACAAGATGTGGACATTCAGTGATTCAGCTCTGATCTCTTTCCAGCTTCCCTCATATTGACATCGAGCTTTCCTACTGCCTCTTCCCAGAGCTCAGGCTATGGCTATAAGTACACTCTGCTTATAAAAACAGAGTTATCTTTTCTAGCAAGCACAATTACCATAAGTCTATATTCAAGTAACAACCAGTTGCTAGGCACACCGTGATTTTGAGGGTGATCACTTGCTTATCCAGTGAAATTGGAGAATTCTGTGTTAATGGAAGTCCAGCAGAGATGACCCCTTAGATACCAATTATAAACAATAGAATGCCTTCTGAACCTATAGCCTTGAGTGTCCAGAGAATGGAGTTTTGAAAGAAACAAAACAACAACAAAAAACAGTTCCTTGTGTGTTGCTTGACAGCTGGAGATGGGCTCCGCAGAAGTAAGCAGTCTAACAGAAGCTAAGTGTCCACTGGGAAATCCAGATCTCAGTTCCCACAATAGAGTCGGGTAATTTTCCTGAGTTTCTCTATGAAGGAGAACAAGTTCTAGTTAAACCTGAAAGACCTCAGCTAGAATAAATGATGGAGGAACCTCTGCTCTGTCTTGCCTGGTCAAATGTGCAACTCAGAGTCATAGCAGTGTTTGGCTATTTGCTCATCCCAACTGAAAGAATTGACTGCAAGATCCCATGTTAACCATTTCTCTACTATGGCACCAGTGAGCAATCAGGGAACAACAGGAGCTCACACTACATGCGTGTGCCATTGATCGCAAGGCTCTTTTAGAGTGCATTGCTTCTACTACAAGACCAAAGTTTAATGTTTTTTCAATATCTGCTATCTATCCACTGTTGTTTGCTTTTATCACTCCTGTCCATGCCGAGTACCTTTGCCTTCAACTACTTACCTGATGTTTTGCTTCCCACCTGTATAGACGAGGTGACTGCTGAGTGTCTCTAATCTGCAATCTTCTTCTCCCCAAGTTAACATTTGTAAGGGCTAAGAAGGGCAGGCCTTGGGTCTCTGTCTTCAGTTTCTGTCCTATGCTAAATCACATTTAAATGTTATCGGCTGCTTCCATTTCTCTGCAGACAATTCCAGTTTCCCCTTTCTCTCACATCCCAAACAGTTTGTCAGAGCAGCCAATTACTGCACTTTCAATATTATCTTGTGCAATTATGAACTTGAGGTTCGGCTGTATCCTCATTGTTGTCCTCAGAGACTTCCCTTTAACTCCCAGTTTTTGATTTTCATGAAGAAGCAGGGCACAAATCAAGAACTGTGACATAAATCAAACTCCAGACTTTGGCTGATGACCTTATGGTGCTTCAGATTTTCTTTGATTAACTGCTACAACGATTATAATTGCCCATATGGTCCCTCTGTTATGCTCAAACACCATGAAAAGAGGTGATTTTATCAGTCACATACACTGACTACATCCAGTGTTTTACTTAATGTAGATGCTCAATAAATGTTAACTTAGGAATAACAGTTGGGCAATTACTGAATTTGTGATCTGTCCAGTCCCCAGGCTGATTAGGTGACATTGATGATCCTTAAGGCAGTGTGTACAGTCTTCTTTTATTACCTCACTTAAGATAAAATGATGACCTCAAGTGAATGCAGCCAGACATCCTTGATTTGTGTAAATAGTATGAACTAATAATTATTTTGAGACGTGGAAAGTGGGTTTTCTCTAATCTGAACACAAGAAAGACAGCACAGGTCATGATAGGTTTGTGACAAAGAGCAACAGAAATTTTGCAGCTTGACAAGTTCTTTTTTTTGCAATATATAACATATATTGTAAAAGAACAAAATAGATAAGACTCATACTATAGAATGATTATGTGTTACTTTTAAAATTAAGAAAGTAATCTACAATAATAGAACTTCAGGGAGTTAAAAGAACATTTACCCCCCCCCCCAACCTAGCAGAAGAGATCAGGAATTTATTTCATTTTCTTTATAAATCACATCTCATTACCATGTTTATCAATGGAAAAAGGTGCTATTAGTGTAGCAAGAATTGTCTATTGTTATCAATCTGATATTATAGGATATATTATAATATTGTGTAAATTATACAGTATTATATACTGTAGTAAAGAAGTAAAGAATTAATTTGTAAATATCTCAGAAATGTTTCAACACAAAATGTAGATTTTGCCCTACAAATCTTACTATGCTTTATTTAGCATCAAATATGAGTTATCAAGACATGTGGTCACCGTTTGCCACAGAAGAGATCACATGAACTTTTGAAGTCACAAAACAACAAAACCACAAATCACTGTTAGTTATTAATCAAATGGTAGGCACATTAGTTCTCTGCCTGAAGATCAATGTATCTTTTTCTTCAGATGGCATCTTATAAAACTGTCAGTCTTTAAACTGCTGAAAGCTAGAACCTAAGATGTTTAACATATATTGAAAAAGTTTTACTAGAATACCACAAGACAATTATTTCAGATGTGGAACTAGTGGTGTCTATTAAGAACAATTGAACACACCCTAAGATAATTATGGCTCTCAGCCTGCTAAATTTCCTCTCTTCAGTCCTGTTTATATCTGTCATTCAGTCGGAGTTGTACATGGATGTGGCTTTTGAAAGGAAGTGATGTGGGATTCCCCTCTGCATGCTGTGATTACCATTAATGAATAAAGAAACTGCCATGGACTGTTGATAGGGCAGAACTTAGGTAGGCGGGAAAAACTAAACCAATGCTGGGAGAAAGGAGGCAGAGCTAGCGAGAAACCATTTAGCCCCTGTCAGGGCTGGACAGAACTTACCTGGTAAGCCACAGCCACGTGGCGGTACACAGATTAATAGAAATGGGTTAAATTAATATGTCAGAGTTAGCCAATAAGAAGCTAGAGCTAATGGGCAAAGCAGTGATTTAAATAATATGGTTTCTGTGTGATTATTTCGGGGCTGAGTGGCCGAGCAGCCGGAAACCAACAAAAGGCCCTCCTTATAACAGGGAAGTTCTGTCCATGGTACCATGTCCAGCACTGGTTGGCAGAGATGACATAGAGATTTAAAAAAAATAGTAAAATCATGCATGTGGATCACTTTGCCTAGTTATCTGAAGTGAGAGAAGGTATTTATTGATACTAAACATAAATCTATTTGTTAAGGTCAAAATCTATCTTCCTTCTTAAGAGATCCACATTCTTGTACCATCTTCCCAATGGAAATCAAAAAAGCATAAACATTTTATGGACAGAATATTATACTTTAAATTTGAAATGTTTTCACTATTTAATTATTTTACTCATTTTATCCTATAATTGGGTGAAGGAATATTTATCATAGATACATTTTATTACATCTATTATTTTGTCACTATAATGCTGCACTTGCTCTACAATTATATTCCTAAGTCTTTCTCTAAAATGTCTAACTTTAATTTGTTTCTTTTTAAAAAATATTTGAGACTCTCATGCTTAAGTATTTTACATATAAGCATTTTATTCCCTCTTTCCTGTTCACTCCCCCTGTGCCTACTCATATTCAGGTCTAATGTCTTTAGTTACTGCTGAGTCTACTTACTGTTATCCATGTGAATCTGTGTTTCATGTGTTTGGAGATAAGCATTTGAGGCTGGATAAACAATCACGGGACCAGTCCCTACAGACTGCCAAATCTGTCTTTGAGAAATTATTGATTACTTGAAGTTTTCCATCCAAAAGTAAAAGCCTGTGAAATTTCCCCCATTATTTGAATACATCCTCTTTATTTGAAGCCCACATGCTTTTACATTATGTGAATATCAACAAGTTTTTATAATGGCATCATGATTTTCAAAAAATATAGAAATAATGTTATTTATAATTGGTTAAATTCTCACCTCCAGTTTATTCTGCAGTATCTTATACATTTAAAAAATTTGAGAGCTGTTAACAGTGATAAATGCAAAGGAATAAACAGACCATTTCAAGACAAATCTTGGAAAAGGCTGTTAAAGGGTATCCAGGTATCTTTTTGTTCAATTTCAACTAAAGAATAATATACTGTCAATTATATACTAGGAGGTTGAAATTTGCTCATACAGTCACTTATGAGACAACATTGTTTATCTTCTAAAGTAGCTTTCAAAATTTGTGTGAAAGACATGGAATGAGCAATTATATGCACATATATAAGAAATACTGTTATCATAATAGTATGTGATGCTATAAGACATTATTCTGACAATAATTCATATAAAAATGCAGGTCACATGAAATTGGAGGCAGGAGCTGATGCAGAGGGCATGGAAGGGTTCTGATTACTGGCTTGCTTCCCATGGATTACTCAGCCTATCTTCTTAAAGAACATAGGACCAGCAGTCCAGAGATGGAACCACCCAACTTGACTTGGGCCCTCCCTCATTGATCACTAAATGAAGAAATGCCTTACAGCTGGATCTCATGGAGGCATTTCCTCAGCTGAGACTCCCTCTGATGGCTCTATAGCTTGTGTCAAATTGACACACAAAGTCACCCAGTACCCTGTACAATAATACAAATGTTATTTATGGACAATTACTCTTTTAGAATGAGCTGCCACCTGTTATGTATGTATCTGATATGTAGTGAACAGTCAAACAAAGCAATAAATAAATAAGTAACAAATGAGTAAAGTGCCAGGCACACAAATATCTTAGAGATTGTGGTAGGTTCAAGGTTATAACAGATAACCAAGAACACTGAATGTCAGAGAACATGAATGACAGAAGGCCATCATCCCCAGATGAGGTACAAAGACAGATCATGGGAGAGTTGAATGAACGACGTGTTCTTTAGGGACTGTGGTACACTTAAAAGCAACTGAAATGATGTTTTAACACGGATTTATATAATTTCACCATGAAATTCCACACTTTGACTTCTCAGTGGAGCTGTCAAATGTTAGTAGATAAGTTAATTATCTAATTTTTTCTAAAGATAGAGGAGGTCATTTAGTTGAAATGAATGATAATTTTAGAGACGTTAACAGATTTTTGATAAGTGTTGACAACATCCTGAAGTACTTAGTGACAAGGTAAAACTTAGTTTCAGAACTGCTTGTTTCCATAAGTTAGAGAGGGGGTTTTCATTCACTGCGGGAACCATGCAAAGTGGTAGCCTAAAGACGAGCAAGCAACTCCAAACACTGATAAGCTTGGATGAAGCCTGGACACCTTCTAGATGGTGTCCACATGGTAACAGCAAATGAGTTTTTTAAAAAACGTCAGTTTTTCTCCTCCAGGAAATAACTTGTGAATTTTTAAGTAGTGTGTACCTAAGGCTTCTAATGCCTAATTCACAGGAAAGAGTTGGCTATCAGAGAATATAGTCATTATTTAATATGAGTAGTTATACACAAGAGTTTGTTCTTAACAGGTAATGTATATTACTTGGATAGCACATAAACAGTTTTACTGCTGCTTCAAGGAATTAAAACTTACCAAGGAAATGATGGCTGCAGCAGTAGAGGAAATGGGCTGAGTCTTCTGGGAGTGATGTTCCATAACTGTAGTCCCAACATGTGGAGAGTGGAGGACAGAGAATCAGGTCAATTTCAGCTACATGGTGAGTTTGTAGTGAACCTGGGTTACATGAAACCCTGTTTAGAGAAACATAGATGCATATTTTAAAAAATACCGAATGTCTACCTTGGACAAAATTATCATTCAGTGATAATTGACCTGGTGCTACAGACAAAGCATAACTTTTTAGGTCAGTGGTAGTTTGAAATTTTTTATTTGGAGTAGATATGTGTTTGAAAAGTTTCACATCTTGGCCTTATACTTACGTTTCAGAATTGATTTTTATAATTGAGTTCATTTAAAATCCTTTGTATACTCTGTTTTTTAAAATGCTACTTTCTTTTCTTTTTCTTTTTTCTTCTTTGCCTCTTTTCCTGTCTCTAAGACATATCCTTTGTCTGTGGTCTGCCTCTTGTCCTCACCTGTGTTTACGGTCATCATTGTAGAATATTCCAACAATACATACTGCAGTCAATTTTTAAATACTTTTCATGTTGATTGCTTTTGTGGATTTTTGGCCTAAATTAAAGAATACATTTTAGTTTTTGTTTAGGGTCATCACTGTAATATATTCCAACAATACATACTGGAGTCAACTTTTAAATACTTTTCATGTTGATTGATTTTGTGGATTTTTGGCCTAAATTAAAGAATACATTTTAGTTCTCACTGGTTTATGCACTAAACTGTTATTAGTACAATTCTGTTATAATTACTGTAGAGACAAGATTTTAAAAAAAAATTAGAGCTGATAATGTTCCTCATTCTGTTCCTACTTTATATCAGTGTCACTCTATGGTATCTGTTTGCTAACTTATGAGCTCCAAGTTTACAGTGTGTGAGAAATTGTGTCAAATTTTAATAGGAATTTCATTATATCTATACATCAAAATTATTAGTTGGAACATTTTCACATTTTTAAGAACAAAATA
>PVIU01023577.1:0-27151 GCA_004026605.1 Ondatra zibethicus
GGGGGGTAGTGGGAGGGGACCGGGAGAAGGGGAAGAAAGGTAAAAATTTTATTTCTTTAATTATGTTCTTGAATGGAAAAAATAAAACAAAACAATGTATGAAAAAAAAGAAAAAGAAGAAAGAAAGGAATAAAAGAAAGGAGGGAGTGAGGGGGAAGGAAAGGAAGAAAAAGAAGGAAAGGAAAGGAGAGTGGGAGGGAGGGAGGAAGAGAGGAAGGAAGGAAGGAAAGCAGGCAAGTCTATAAAAGATGAATGGGGGTCAGGATGAGGCAGGAGGGGTGTGGCTCAGCTGGCAGAGAGCTTGCCTAGCATGAACAAAGCCCTGGGTTCAAGACCCAGCACTGCAGAAAGTGGTATAATCTGAGCACTCAGAAGGTAGAGGCCAAAGGATCAGAAGTTCAAGGTCAACCTGGTTTCCAACCTTGATGGAACACCTCTGCATCTAATTCTGCAAATTAAGGAAGATGCTGACATCATCAGTGATCACTCCTCCTGGGTGTCCACTATAAAGATACAGTGGCTTAGCCTGTGTTAGCCCATATTAGGGCCATTGTCAGGGCTTCAGTCAGCTCTGCCTTCACTTTCTCCCAGGGGCTTGGTATGAGGGCCAGTTCTGTCCAGGGAAGTCGTGAGCATTTAAGTGCTAACGTTAGCAGCAACTCGGGAGGCAGTTTCCCGGTCCATCCATGCCCCCAGGTGCCAGCACCTGGTGCTCCCTTCATGAGCTCAGCAGCAGCACTGCTACCTGGAGTTAGGAAGAAATAAAGGCAAGGAATCCAAGTGCGTTGTGTCCCCTGGCAACAGTGGTCAGGCTCTGATGGGGGAACCCTCCTAGCAATAGTTTAGGGACCGAGCTTCTCTAATAAGGGATAAATTTAGTACATGGCTTCAATAGAGAAGGTTTCTCTCTCTCTCTCTCTCTCTCTCTCTCTCTCTCTCTCTCTCAGTGTGTATGTGAGTGTGTTATTTTTAATATGAACATCAAGTAAAAATAGAATTTCCTGTTGATCAGATAAGAAATTCCTGTTTTTCTAAGCAGCAGGGCAACCTCTGTTGGCGGGCACAGACAATGGGGGTTACCAACTATTTCCGAGATGAAGAATTAAAGAAAGCAGAGGCCAGGTGGGCCCTGGCTCCCATCTTTTTATTTTTTGAAGTGCAGAGACAGCTCGTAACACAGGGTGCGATGAATAATCTCCTACATGCCTTACACTGACAACTCGGGCTGCCTTCGGAACGCTCACTCCACCGGTTCCCTGGGGCCTGGATATTTTTAGTTGCTAGATGCAGTTGGTTTCAGACTTCTGAGGCCTGAGCTGCTGGACCTGAGTATGGTGCGGTATAAAATGAGAGCTTCTAACAGGGACATACAGGTATGCACCCTCCAACTTCCCTAAGTCCTTTGTCTCTCCAACTTGGGCACATCTCTCCTGATTGGGTAGTCCGGTGCCCTACTCAGTGTATCAGCCTGTATTTGCTTCTGCGGAGGGGGCTTCAACGAGCACATCTCCAGTGGACCACCGGGCCTTTGGGAGCCTTGAGCATCCGTTTTCTTCTGAAAAGCAGCCCCCTGATTTCAGTTAAGGCAATCACCTCTTCCTCAATATGTAGCTTTTTTTTTAAAAAAAATTTTTTTTCATTCAAAAATTTACACTTCCTCTCCTTCTCCTAGTCCCCTCCTGCTTCCCCACTAACCCTCCTCCCTCCCCCTGCATCCTTAAGAGATGGCAGGGTACCCTGCCCTGTGGGAAGCCCAAGGCCCTCCCCCCTCCATCCCGGCTTAGGAAGGTGTGCATACAAATAGACTAGGGTCCCAAAAAGCCAATACATGCAGAAGAGATAGGTCCTAGTGGCATTATCGATGGCTTCTCAGTCTGCCCCCATGGGCAGCCACATTCAGAGAGTCCGGTTTGATCATATGCTCGTTCAGTCCTGGTCCAACTGGACTTGGTGAGCTCCCATTAGATCAGGCACACTGTCTCAGTTGGTGGACCAGCCCCTCACTGTCCTGACTTCCTTGCTCATCTTCTCTTACCTTCTGCTCTTCGACTGGACCCTGGGAGCTCAGTCCATTGCTCTGATGTGGATGTGGGTCTCTGTCTCTATCTCCATCCATCGGACGAAATTTCTATGGTGATAATCAAGATATTCATCAATGTGACTATGGGACAAGGCTAGTTCAGGCACCCTCTCCTCTGCCGCCCAAGTACCTAGCTGGGGACATTCCCGTGGACACCTGGGATCCCCTCTAGAGCCAAGTCTCTTGCCAATCCTAAAATGACTCCCTTAATGTAGATATCTTATTCCCTGCTCCAATATCTGCCCTTCCTCCATGTCCACCCTCCCACTCCCCCAAGCTCTCCCCAGTCCTTCCCAAGGGCTGGAGAGATGGCTCAGCCGTCAATATGTAGCTTGATGGAATTGTCAGTCAAGGCTTCTAAGGTTCTCCCTAGTCAACCCTCCTCAAGGAATTTTGAGCTTTAGTGGAGTGATGCAGAAACAGAAAAAGGACCACAGCTTATCCACTACAGCAATCAGTGCTGCGCCTGGACCCGAGGCCTTGTTTAGTACCTGCCCTTCTGGACCAATTATTCCTATCTGCACCAATTTCTGTGGGCTTTTCAGTGGCCTTTTGGCAGATTTCCACTTACTAACACCCACAGAAAAGCACACTGACACCAGGTGACTAACAGGAAAGACTGTTGCCATGAGTCAGTCAGAAGTGGCACCTGTGTGACTCTTAACGGGATTAATAGTCACAGCACAAATGTGTGATCTTGTGACAGCTTAAGAAACACCCACGCGTGTGACTGCGCCTTTGCCCCTGTTACAGCTCCGCGCGAAAAGCAAGCACCCAGCCCCCTGAGAAGGAGGAAGAAGCTGGGGTTTAGGGTCTGAGATCTACAGCACTGTCCCTTAAACTCCAGGATATTTGCTGCTCCAATCCAGAGGGCTTCTCGATCAGACCACACGACCTCTCGGGCTAACAGAGCTTGCTTGAGCAAAACTGAGTGAGTTCCCTGGCTTGAGGGATGTGCAGTCTTTAGCCTATGCTGTTTGTGGAGATTCATGGCTCGCCAAAATCTGAAAGTGGAATCCTGACTGCTTATATATGTTTCAGAAATTTTGGCTTGCCACAGCATCCAAGGAAGGAACTTACAAAGACATGTGAACATTTAAATTTGTCTTTAAGATGTCACCAGGACAGTGTATATAAACACATATGTCCATCCTGACTATTTAAGTAGCCAAACATAGAAATTGACCAAATGCCCATTAATTGGTCAATAAAATAATCAAAATGTGGTATATCCACACAACAGAGTAGTTTTCAGCCGTGAAGGGCAATGGAATACTGATGCATACTGTAAACTCCTTCTCAACCATGTCATGCCATGCCAAAGAAGCCAGAGACACAAAGCTGCACATATTGTATGAACCCATTTATATGTAATGTTCAGAACATGTAATAGAGATCAAAGACAAATGGGCAGCTCTCAGAGCCTGGAGGGAGGTATGAGTAGAGAAAATATGTAATGACAGAAGTTTTACTGTATGATAATGTTTGGAACTAGATAGTGGTGATGGTGGCCTAACACTGTAGAAATACTGAATGCCATTGAACTGTTCACTGCAAAATGATTGATTTTATGTTATATAAATTCACTTGAAATTGTGTGTGAGATTTAAATCAATGAATTATAAGACACACTAAAAACAAGTCAAAAAAATGTTATCAAGGTCTTTTCCTTAAAGTGTATAGAACATCTATCCAGGCCCTTGTGGCTTTGGGGGTCTCTGTTGATAAGTTAGATGTTATTCTAATGGGCCTGCATTTATAGGAGAGTTGGTCCTTTTCCCTTGAAACTTTTAATATATTTTGTTTTGTATATTTAGTGTTTTTACTGTTGGGAATTTCCTTTCTGGTCCTGTCTACTTGATGTTCTGTATGCTTCTTGTACCTTGATAGGCATCTCTTTTTATTTAGATTGGGGAACTTTTTCTCTATTATTCTGTTAAAAATATTTTCTATACCTTTGGCCTGGGTTTCTTCTTCCTTTTGCGGGGGCAGGGGAGAGGGAGGTTTCAAGACAGGGTTTCTCTGTGTAGCTCTGGCTGTCCTGGAATTTTGTAGATCAGGCTGGCCTTAAACCCAGAGATCCACCTGCCTCTGCCTCCAGAGTACTGTGATTATTCTCCTTCCTTTATACTTACTATTCTTATGGTCTGTCTTTTTATAGTGTCCCATATTCCTGGAATTATTTTTTAGATTTACCATTTTCTTTAACTGAACTATCCATTTCTTCCACCTTGTCTTCAACTACTGAAATTCTCTCTTCCATATCTTTTAATCTGCTGGTGAGTTTTTGTTTGACATCCTGAGTTTTTCATTTCCAGGTTTATTTTTCAGTTTAGGTTTCTTTTAGTGAATATGCTTGCTAAATTCTTTCTGTTGTGGAATATTTGTTTAACTATGCAAAGATGTGTTGCATTTGTTTATGTTGCAGAATATTTGTTTAACTATGTAAAGATGTGTTGCTGTTTTGCCTTGCTTGCCTAAGGCACCTGATTGGTCTACTAAAAATCTGAATGACCAATAGCAAGAGAAGAGGTATAGGTGGAACTTCCAGGCAGGGAGAGTAAGTAGGGGGATGAATTTAGGCTAAGAAAAGAAAGAAAAAGAGACACCAGGGAGATGCCAGGAGTCAGACAGACAGACTACAGACAGACATGGAGGAAGCAGAAAAGTAAGACATACAGAATGAAAGAAAGGAAAAAAAATCCCTGAGACAAAATGTCAATGAATATAAACAGTTTAAATTAAGTTTAAAAATACTAATGGGGCAAGCCTAGGCTAAGGCCAAGCATTCATAATTAATAATATGCCTCCATGTCTTTATTTGGGAGCTGGTGGGCAGTCCAAAGAAAATGCCAACTGCAACTGCCTTTTTGTCTTGTAGTGTTTTCATCATTTCATTCAACTGTTTGATTCATGATCTTCATTAAGACATGCATTCATATCTTCTTTAAGGTCTTTGAACATATTCATGATTGCCATTTTGAAGTCCTTATCTTGTGCTTCAACTAAAGTGTTTTCCTCAGAGCCTATTGCAATTGGGCTACTGGCTTCTGAAGGAGGTATTTATCTCGGCTGTTCATGATTGTATTTTTTTGCCCTGGGATCTGGGCCTTTGGAGTTCTGACATTTAAAGTGCCTCGGTGTACATTCCTGGTCCATCTCTGTTGGGTCATTGTTCCATTCTTTGGTTGTTGTAGCTCACTTAGGTTCTAGCCAAGTGAGGTTTCTGAGTCCCGGCCAGTGGTCGTAACTGTGGGTTCCCTTATAGAGAGCTATTCTGCAACTCAGTGGTAGTCACAGAGGACTAGAGATGAGCTAAAAGGAATGGCTGAAAGGGCAGCAGGGGGACCTAGGAGGACTCTAGGCCCACAACAAGAGGAAGTGCCTAGTGGGTGGAGGTGGGCTGGGAGGAGGGACCAAGACTATTTGTTTTAACTAACGATGATACTCACTTCCTGGTGGATGAACCTAGTCATAGATGGTTGAGATGAGGAGACCAGGGGAACCCTCTGGACCAGGTAAGACATGACAGTGTTAAGAGACCTGGTATGAATATGTCCCTCTTTTAAGAACTATGGGAATCAAGCTGTTCTGAATTCTCCACTTGTGGAGAAGGCTCTAGAACTAATTCTGTTCTGGAATTTCTTTCACGCTCCTGTCTGTGTTAGGTCTCCCTTGCCCTACATGTCTGCCAGGGGTAGCCTTTTGATTTTTGCTTTCACCACTCCTTAGTAGATATATAGGATTCATGTAGCTTGGTTTTCTATGTGACCTGCTAAGACTGGGCAATGACACGGGAACCAAGATACCAGGACAATCACCCACCACAAGAACATAGCAGGGTGGTGTTGTGTTATATGGAAGCCAAGTGTCCTAAGAAAGGGCACAGTGAGTTCTCCCCATAGCAAACCTTTCTGTCTTGAAGAAAGAGATCCCAGGAATAGACCAGCCTCCACTCTCCATTGCTGAACTGAGGCCATGCCTTAATAGAGTTATGGAAGGGGTTGAGTAGTAAAGTCATTATGTAGTAAGGGGTTATTTGTGTTATTTTTGGGGATGCTTGCCAGGCTGTTTCTTTTTCTTCCTGATTTGTTCACTATTTTTTGCGCATATAGCTTTAGGCCAGTCTGTAAAGTGCTCAGCTGTAGTTCACAGACAGTGTGGACTCAGTAAGAATTGAGATTCTATAGCCAAATTTCCAAGGATTATAGTTACTAAACATAGAAAAATAAGAGAACACTTTAGTATTTATAATAATCATGGTTTGTTAGGTAGATAACCATCTCCATGGTACAAATGAAGAAATGGAGGCTAGAGATGGCTCAGTGTAAAAAGTATGTGCTGCTCTCACAGAGGACATGAGTTCGGTTCTCAGCACCCACACAGCAATTCATAACTGTCTGTAACTCCAGTTCCGGGGGATTTTCTGACTTTTGCTAGCACCAGAAACATATGCATGTATGTATGGTGCACATACATACTCATAGGCAAAACATTCACACATAGAAAATAAAAAGAAATATATTTTTATTAAGTGAGGAAATAAAAGCATAGAAGATTTAGCAAAGTTTTCCAAGTCACATCGTAAGTAGATGGGGAATTAAAATTTAATCCAAAAGTCTTACCTCTCTCTCCACTCTGTCTTTAATTTCTCTTCTCTCCTTTTATTCTTCGTGAGTGATTGGGTGTGTGTGTATGTGCACACATGCACGTGCAAATGCCCACAAGTGTAGGGAAAATCATGTGTATGCATGCATATGGAGGCCAGAGAATAACACTGGGTATTATTTCTACTGTCCTCTTTGAGTTAGGGTCTCTCATTAGCAGGGACTTTGCTAAGCAGGCTGGACTGGCTGTCAATCATTGTGCCCCAATGATCCTCTATTTCTGCCTCCTCAGCACTGGAATTTCAGAAGCAGACCACTATGGTCAGCCTTTTATTTACATGGATTCTGGGAATCAAACTCAGGTCCGCCTGCTTATAAGGCAAGCACTCTACTAGGTCAGCCACATCCCCAGTCTCCCTTTTCTCTCCCTTGTCATTCACTCCTGGGAGCTCTTCTAAGAATTATCTGGCTTTACACTACCTCCATGACACTTGAGGGTCCCTTTTCTGAATGCCCATGGAGCCCCTATCTTTGTTGCTCACTTGAAAATTAACTGCATGTTTTTCTAATTTTTGCTATCCTTAGCTAGTTTAATCTTCTAACGTGATACTACTTTTGAGTTTCGATTTCTTGAATCTTCAGGGACAAAACAGACTTCTTGGGGAGCACAGTTGTCCTGTTCCCTCTGTCCCAGCCTGGCCTCACAAAACTCTGGACAAAGAGAAAATAGCAAGAACATCACCCATTACTGTAATTGGGGGATTGAAATGGTTCTTAAAGGTGTTCTCACTCGGAACTAAGCCACCTATAGAAATCCCCCTAATGATCAGAAGAGGCAATGAACAAAGATATCTACTATTTCAGTGGACTTCATTCCGCCCAACTCTTTCTGCCTTTAGGCAGCATCTGTAATTTCTTTAAAGATATGAAAAGAATCCATTCTTCAAGCGTTTGGGGTTCTCACATTTCCTGAGTTGATAGATACTCACTTGGAACTAACCTGGGGGGCATGCCACTATGCTTTTTTTATGAAAAATTTTATATACAATATATTTTGATCGTATTCTTCCCCCTCACTCTCAACTCCTCCCAGAGACTGGGAATTCCAAAATCTTTATATTTTAGAGAGCAGATATGGTGTATGTTTAACACATCCCATAATGACCCTAGCAACATCGATAGTAAGACCACTCCATTAACAAACACTGCCACAGTGAAACATGTGTGCACTCGTGTTGCCTGGGATAAATGGAATCCCACTGCAGCCATGTGCCAGGACAGAATTTTACTTCCAAATCGTTGACAAGCACAGGATTTCAGAGCTTTTGGTGATCCAGAAACAGACAGTAACTATTAAGTGCTCACGTTATATCAAGTGCCCTGCTCAAAGTCTACCATGACTTACCCACCACCAGCACTACGAGGGGCTCATCTTACCCCCATGTCATTGATGATGAAACCAGATTCAACAGGTTTGTGACTCACCTGAGATCATATCAATGGGGGCACTGGAGCAAGACTCCACATATACATTAACCTCCCCTCATCTCTGTGGTCCCCTGTGAGGGCGTTAGGATGGTCGATTGAGAAGTTGGGGTGCGATAATTGGTCTCATAAGATTTCTGGGATTATGGAATGGGTAGATTTTACCCTAAGACCTGGGAAAGTTGAGTTGTAGGCCTTTCAAGAAGAAAAATAAAAAACAGCCACCTTCTTTGATTTAATTAAATGGCAGGTGCAAGGACCAAGCTCAGACTTTACTGTGAAAGGCACAGCCATGACAAAGGCTCTCCTGGAACTCAGGGTCTATCTAGCACACCTGTTAAGAATTGAGCCCAGGCAATGAGGACCCAACCCTGCGACAAGTTGGGGTGTTCCGTGCAAATGCACTTCTGGTCAAGCTTCAAGTCCTGAAGAAAAAGGTTTCCTGGTCCACAAGACCATTTTGAAAACTAAATGGAACAAGGCAGGTTAGGCTCAGAGCCTGACACAGAGAGTCTGCTGTGTCAACCCTCAAGGAGACCATGTCACAGGGGGGAAAAGACAGCAGAGGCAAGCACAGAGAAAGACTGGCAGTCCGGTACTCCAGGGTGCTTGTGCCCAGTCGGAATCTGTTGGCAAACACACCCTGCTTCTGAAGTTTTTGATTTGTTTTGCTATGTGGGGTAAGGGGGATGGGTGTGATTATAGACGTAGGTGTGTCTCATCCAGAGGTAGATATTGGGTTTCTTCCTCAATAACTCTCCACATCCATCTGTCTGTCTATCTGTCTATCTACTTATCTATTTTGAGACAAGGTCTGTCACTGAACCTGAAGCTCACTAAGTCAGCTAATCTGGCTAACCAACAAGCCCCAGGGACCTTGTCTCTCTGCCTCCCTCCACCTGAGATTATAGACGAACACTACTTTACCTCTTGCATACATGCTGGGGAACCCAACCTCAGGTAGTCACGCTTGTACAGCAAGCTCCTTACCACCTGAGCCCTGGGTTTTACAAGCTCCTCAGTACTTGAGCACACTAGACAGTTGGTTTTAGGAAATACGATTTGAGTGAAGAAAAGTCAGGAGTGGCCAACAAAGGCCGTGGAGGAGTGGCTGTTTCCTGGGGGTGGGTGGAGGGCGTCTTCATCTACTATCTGTTGCTGTAACGGAATACAGAAAGCTGGGAACTTATACAGAAATGAGGCTGGAAAATCCAAAAACATGGCACCTGCATATGCTTCAATTCTAGCAAAAGCTTTATGTTACCCTAATTCATGGCAGAATATGGAAAGGTGGGTGGGTTTGTGTAGAAGACAGAAAATATAAAGGATTCCTGGCCCTGGACAATTCACTCTTTGGTGACTAATCCAGTCCTGAGAAAGTGAGGATTTCAAGTAGAAATGGACTGACCACCCACCAAAAACTTCATCAGCTCTTAAAGGCTCCCACCTCCCAATACTGCCGCAGTGACAATCACATCTCAGTACAAGTTTTAGAGGGATTAGTCACTCAGACTGGGATATGGTGAGTTAAGCCAGCCTCTACAAAGACCTTGGTCTTCATCCTTTATGGCTTACCAGCTCTAATACAGATGTAAAGGTCATTACTCTTGTTGGTTCCTGCTCATCCAAACTCTCATGGAGTGGCTGGCTGCCTGGGATTTTCCTTCCACACGCTTGAGACTAAAGCAACTGTTCATGGTGCCAGGAAAAGCCACCTTGGGCAGCCAAGATGACCCAGCAAGGCTGTGTGTCTTCTGCCAGTATCTTTACTGGAGGCTCCAGGATCACTCCTAGGACTGCTTGGGCGTGGGTTCAAATTATACACAATGCTCATGGAGTCATAGCATCCGTGGAGCCTATATCGACTCCATAAACTCAGGGCCAGGCCCAAGAACCAACTAAGAGGAACAGAAAGGATCCAGGAACGAGAGTATATGACTAATTCACCATTGTGTCTTCAAGAAAGAAAAACGTTTGATGAGCAATTCTGACCCTTAATCAACATTTGTTGAGTGAAATAAATGCAAAAAGACACATACCTTATGGACAAACCCGCGCATGGCTTCTCTTCCTCTGAGGGGTACCCCTGACTTGTCCCACCCCATCCTGGCCTCAGATTCCTCCTGGTCAGCCACAGAGTTTACCTGAGTACCATGTCCTACCCCGAGACAGAAGGGAGAATGGAGCCAGAGCAAGAACACACTGCCACGACTGGTGGCTGTTGGCTATGGCCTGTCATCTCCCTATCTCAAGCTCAAATGCCTGCTCTTGTTCCACAGACAGACCCCCCGGTTAGGAGTGTTCCAGACCCAAACCAGCTGCTCCAAAGGGCAGCGATTAAGTCAGCAGACCGTGATGCTTGCTTTCAGCTTTTTCACACCTGCCTGCCAAGAGCAGAATTACTGTAGAAAGAGGAGCTCATGTCTGTGCCAGGACTGGTAAGCATCCTACAAAAATATCCAGGTCTGGGGCCAGTGAGGAGGGAAGTGGTGGTCAGTCACATGTGGTCCTCCTTCTGAGAACCACACAGCAGCACCATGCGGCAGCTTGCTGACATTTCTTCAGGGCTGCCGTGTGGCCAGGGAGTGAGTACTTAAGATGATGAGGCCCTGGGATGTGGCTGGACTGCAGGGGAAAGTGGTGAACACATGGTCAGTAGCAGACTATAAATAACTCTGAATAGCATTTACTTAGTGCTTTTTAGGTACTCCTATATGGCAGAGTTTTTTTCCCACATCCTTGTCTTAGACCCTTCTCATGTGGGTAGCAAAGATATCCAACCTTTTTGATATTGTGACACAATGTTGTCATGTAAAAAATTCTCACCCAAGAACTGTGTGATCAGGTTCCAAAAAAAAATATTCTCAAAAAACAAACCTCTCATAATGGTTTCTTTTTTGAAATTTTTGTGTGTGTGCTATGTACCTGCTTGTCTGTATATGTAACCAGGAGACTTTCAGTACACAAGGGGGCTAGAAGAGGACATCAGATCCCCTGGAACTAGAGTTACAGGCAATTGTGAGCGGCCTGATGAGGGTGCTGGGAACATGATAACTTAGGTCCTCTACAAGAGTACTAAGTGCTCTCAGCTGCTAAGCCGTCTCTCTGCCTGACCCCACACCTTCAGTAATGTTTGAGGCCAGTATATAATTTTGCATTGGGTTGCATTCATAGCTACCCTGCAACACGCAAGCTTTGTGCATTGATTTGAACACACCTGGAACTTGAAAAGTTCCCCTATGTTGAAGACAGAACAGCGGTGCTCTCAAATGACATTCTGAACGTCTTGTAGAAGACGTTCTAAAACTTATAGGAGGCTCTGCTGCTGAGGTGCCCTATCTCTGGTGCACTTTGGCCAACTCTTCAGCATCCTGGCTTAGGCAACAGACTGGAGGAGGCAGGAAGAAGTGTTCAGGCTCCTCAGAATGGAGGTCAGTATGGTCAAAGTCCATAGTTTACAGTAGGGCTCATGCTTGGAATTGTATAGTTGTATAGTTGTATCTAACAACACAATCCAACATTACAGTTTTTTTCTGCCCTGAAACCTGTCCCCTTACACACTTTACTTGTTTGTCCTTTTCTGCCTCTGGGCTTCTGCTAATTGCTGGTCTTTGTATTGTCTCACAACTTTGCCTTTCCCAGAATGTTACAAAGCTGGATCTTTGCCACATGTATTCTTTTCAGTTGAGTTCTGTTCATTTAGTGATATGCAGATGGCTTCTCTGTGTCCTTAATGGACTCATAGCTCCCTTCTTTACAGGGCTGGATGATAATACATCTTCTAGATGTATCATGGCTTCTTTATCCATTCACTTACTGAAGGCAACTTGATTTGCTGCCAAGTTATAGCAATTGCTGATGTTTTGGCAAAGATCAACATGCAGGCTTCTGTGTGGACCCAAGACTTCTTAATTGGTCAAACAGCAAACTACCCAATTTCTCTATTACATTTACTGTAACTCTCCTGACCTCCATCTTCAAGAACGATAATAATCCTATAGGACAGTTCTGAAGTTGACTTTTATGATGCACATGAAGCTCTTAGCATAGCACTGGTGACCTGGATTCTGGCTGTGCACAAAAGAGAAAGCTGTTTTCCTTATAGCAAGCATGGTGGAGATAAGGCCTGTAGTACATATGACTCCATCGTGCTTAATTTCTGTTACTATAAAATACTCTGACAAACGCCACTTAGGTCACAAATGGCTTGGTTTAGTTCATAATTCCTGCCTTGACTACCTTGCTATGATGACTCAGAAGCAGCTAGTTACATCTGAACTGAGAATGAATGCATGCATGCATACATGTGCTCTACAGTAGTGTAATCCATGAGCATATGCCTAGGGAGAGGGGCTGTCCACAGTAGACTGAGCCTCCCTACATTAATTAATTTAGTAATCAAAGCAATCCCCCCACAAACACGCCCACAGGCCAACCTGATCTAGATGATCCCTCTCTTCCTTCTCAAGTGACTCTAGATTGTGTCAAACCGACCAGTAAAACCACCACAAGCCCCAACTCCTATCAGAAGCTGTGGAAATGACTGAAGGTCACAAAGTTTTACCTTCTAGCTACAGCTAGCAGGTATGAGGGACCAACTCCTTTTGATTCAGGTCAGCTGTTTCTACATTTGAAAAGAACATGGAGATTTGCGTTGGTTTACCTGGATTTCTGTCTTACTCAGCTACTAACCAACCCAGGCACGCCACCCACCTCTTTGCCTATGCCTTTGCCCAGCAGACAGGACTGATGCTCAGATCATAAAATTACCGTGAGACAACGTTGTTCATTTATATACAAGAGTATTTGTGAGGTTTGAAAGATGTCAGTGGGGGAAAATGATCGTGTGAAGGAGGAGAACAGTATTTACTGTTGAAGAGCCTTCAGCTATGGCTAGCCTTCTTTGTTATCCTATTAAGTGTAGTGACGATTTAAATATAAGAACTACAAACATGAGTATTGACTAAGGGGCGTAATATATGGAATATCATAGTCACAGCTCATCTGTCCACACTCCACAAAGGCACAAGGACTAGAAAAGGCTGTAAGATTGTCATGGTGCCCTGACCACCCATAAGGTAGACTCAAATGTCTCCTGCCGGCCTAACTGAATCGGTCAGTCCTGAGCAGCCTGACCTAGGGAGGGGAAGTAGAGATAAACCCAGTGTCAGGCAGTGAAGCCTGTAAGACAAGGGTGCTGGTGTACCCCTGAGCGTACTTCTTCCTTTTCCTGTATGTTCATCTCCTCTCCTCCCAGGGATGCCTCTCCTACTCTTCTACCGTTTCCTCACGGGAAATAAAGTCAGGCCCCGTACCTGAAGCTCACCAGTGTGGAAAACCGGGCACACCTGTAACCATGGTGATGGCTACATGGGAGGAGACAACAGAAAGGCTCATAGAGGCTTGTGGATCAGGTAGCCTGGATTCTATGGCAACAGTCCAAGTCAATGAGAGACACTGCTTTAACGGTAGAAATCCTCGTGAACCAAAACTTAAGGTGGACCTCTGACCTTCACACGTTGCACTGTGCACATGTGCACCCCCACGAACATTCGCATGTACAATACAAACATATGTATGTGTATACATATATTAAAATTAATTGCCATCCAGTAAGATTGACAATTGAGCTCCTCAGTCACATTGGACATAATTCAACTGCTCGGTAGCCACGTGTGCTGTGACCATCAGATTAGATGGCATGATATGGAATGTTTTCATCATCACAGAAAACTCTCTTGGACAGCAAAGTTCTGGAACGTTCTTTCCCTGATTTCTTATCCATCCTTCAAGTCTCAGCTTAAATATCACATTCCCACAGAGTCCTTCACTGACCCTCCAGGCTAAATTAAGTTTCCCTGCTTCCTTGCTCATACAGCCAGCAATTTCCCTCTTGAGAGCTTACAACTGTTTGCCAAGTGACGGTTGAGCCTCTGATAATTCCTGTCTACATCCAGAGCATACTCCTCCCAGTGGCTACATCAGCCTCAGCCCCTGCCTTGGTGCCTTTAGTAAGAGCTGACCAGATGGTGGATAAGTGGAATAATGAATACGTGTAATATGGATGAGTGATTACACATCAGTGTCTTGATTAATAAGTGCCTGGCAAGAAGCAAAAGCTTGGGGACCACATGCTGCTGGACAGTAGCCCTGACCTCCATGCCTGAGGTAGCCTTTGGAAACCAGCACCTCCTTCTGTGGAGAGAGAGAATTTCTTACCTAGCCCTGATGCTGTGTGGGAGTGAATGGGACGACATACACACAGACCGGGGCGTGGAATCAGTGCCAGAGATGTGTGCATCCTCCACCGCCACACCTTGATTATGATTCCTCAGCCCTTCCTCCCTGCCCCAAGATCCATTCCACCCTCTCTGCATCTCTGGCTCTGCCTACCAAGTCTCATTCTTCATGCCTGCCTACCTCCAAAGGCCTTTCCTTCCTTTTAAGTTGCCACAATTGAAAGATCAAACCCAAAATTTCCCCAACACAGACAGCCCACTCACTCTGTCTAGACCCTAGTCCTTCCATGGCCTCCCTGTCGCTATAGGAACCAGCCTAACCCATTTTCTCACTCAGAATGGGCAGAGGCAACCTTCATTCATGGGCTTGTTCTTGGAACAGCCAGTGCCCATGGAACTTGGCCCATCCTCCTTAGGCAGTTTCCTCAGTTTATGTTTGTGAACGCCCTGCATCAGCACCCCCCACCAATGCTTCCTTAAAACGCAGCCCTGTGCCCCCTCCCCGTAGACTCATTGCATCTGAATCTCAGTAACAAGACCCGGGAGCACTGTTTTCAACCATACGCTCAGATGATTGGATTGCTCTCATCAAAGCCTCTCAGAATATATTTAGCCCCACAGAACACTGAAGATTCCTTTAATAAACCACTGATCCTTCCTTAATTTTCATTAAAAGATCATTTACAAAATACCTCTCTAGTGGGTTTTCAAGTTTATTTTTTATTATTCAGAACTCACAGGCTCCAGGCTGGATATAGTCTCCTCTCAAACATCCTCCAGAGGTTTGACCCCAAAGCTGTGGCATTATGGGAAAATGGTGGCAATTTTAAGGGATGGGGGGGGCTAGTTGAAGAGAGTCCTCAGTGGTATATCCTGGAAGGGATGCTAAGACCCTGGTGAGGGGTCTTCCTTTACCACGTGACCACAACACACACACACACATACTTTGTAGCCACAGGCCCAGCTACTACATGCTGAAACTATGAGCCAAAATTGGCCCTTCCCCTTCTAAGGATCTCAGATGTTTTGTCCCAGCTATAGACACAGACAGCATGGCACATGAAGAACTTAGCCAGGTTTGCAGTGGACTCCAGCTTACTGCTAGAAAAGAAGGCAGTCATGCCCTCTGTAACTGCCATGGAGGCACATGTCAACAAAATTCACTGCAAGTCCCCATTTGCATTTAAAGGTCCCACTGTAACGAGAGGGCCCTCACTATTGTCTTGGTCTTCTTGGTGGGTTTGATAACCTGTGGCTTGTTCTTCACTATGGAGTCACAGTGGAGAGATAACATTTAACACAATCGCAATAAGTGGACTGGAGGACAGCTTCCTCCTTGTCTTAGTTAGGGTTTCTATCGCTATGATGAAACACCATGACCCAAAGCAAGTTGTGGGAGGAAAGGGTTTATTCGGCTTACACTTCCACATCAATAATCCATCACTAAAGGAAGTCAAGTAGGGCAGGAACCTGGAGGCAGGAGCTGATGCAGAGGCCATGGAGAGGTACTGCTTACTGGTTTGCTCCACATGGCTTGTTCAGTCTGCTTTCTTATAGAACCCAGGACCACCAGTCCAGGGATGGCCCCACCCACAATGGGTTGGGCCTTTTCCACATCAATCACTAATAAAGAAAATGCCCAACAGGCTTGCCTACACTCTGATCTTACAGAGGAATTTTCTCAATTGAGGGTCCTCCTCTCAAGTGGCACTAGCTTGTGTCAAGTGAACACAAAACCAGCCAGCAAAACTGAACCCTTGTCAACTTGGCATACAAACACATCACTATCAATCCACAACTTTTCCTTTCTTATTCATCCCCCAAGATATCACATTAATATGAATATGACAATTTAGAATACTGCAAATTTCAAAGGTTCCACAGTCTTTAAAAATTCAATCTCTTTATAATTCAGAAGTCTTTCAAAATTCAAAGTCTCTCAACTGTGGGCTCTTGTCAAATGAAAAATAAATTGAATACTTTCTGACTTCAATAGGGAAGAACCAGGGCACAGTCACGATCAGAACAAAGCAAAACTGAACTCCAAAAGCGTAACTCACTCAGTGCCCAGCTATCCATGGTTTGCCCATGATCTTCTGGGCTCCTCCAAGGGCCTGGGTCACTTCTCTGGCCCTGCACACACTGGTTGTCTTCTAGGCTCAGTCCAGCTCCATTCCATTCCTGTCACTGTTCTTGGCGGTCGTCCCGTGGCAATGGCATCTCCAAAATGCTGGGCTCGTCTGCTGCAACCGGACTGCACTTTCACCAATAGCTTCTCCTATGCTCTCTCCAGGAACTCCAGCCCTGTCCCACAGTGCCAAGCCTGTTCCCTACGATCTCTTCATGCCTTCAAAACTAGTACCACCCGGGTGACTCTTACACATTATGAAGTTCAGCTGTCAGCATGAGGCACCACCTTGGCCTCCTCTGGAACACAGCTTCTCTGGCCCTGAAGGAACAATTCCTAGAAGATTTTGCCTCAGTGATGCTGGTGTCTTCTTAGCTCCAACTGGCCAGCATCTATTGTCCCAGTAAAGCAAAGGTTTCACTTCGGTGGCTCAGGTCTCTGTGATTCTTCAGCCCCAGCTCACCATAAACCACAGATTCTCAACTCAAAATAGCAAATGGTACTGACAGTCTTTAAGGGGCTCTCGAAACTCCCCTCTGAACTTCACAAGCCAGGCCTCCTTCGTCTTCACTGCCTTCAAGTTCTTACCTTCCAAACTCCTACAGAACAGGTCACCAAGCTTTGAACACTCAATGAATTTTCTTGCCCAGATTTCCAAAGTCCTCCCACAGTCTTCCCGAAAACACATGGTCAGGTCTGTAACAGCATTGCCGTACTATCCTTATACCAACTTGTCTTAGGGTTACAGTTGCTGTGCTGAAACACCAGACCCAAAAGCAAGTTGGGGAAGGAAAGGGTTTATTTGGCTCACACTTCCACATCATAGTTCATCATCGAAGGAAGTCAGAACAGGAACTCAAACAGAGCAGGAACCTGGAGGCAGGAGCTGACGCAGAGGCCATGGAGGGGAGCTGCTTACTGACTTGTTCTCCATGACTTGCTCAGTCTGCTTTCTTACAGAACCAAGGACCACCAGCCCAGTGATGGCACCACCCACAATGGGCTGGATCCTCCCCATCAATCGCTAATTAAGAAAACACCTTACAGCGGGATCTTACAGAGGCAAGTTTCCAACTGAGGGTCTCTCCTTTCCAGGGACTCTGGCTTGTGTCAAGTTGACATAGAACTAGCCAGCGTGCTGCTCACATACAAATAACACCAAAGCTGGAGCAAATGAGTGTGTACACAATCATTCCAAATTGGGCTTCGTATTTATATTCTTAGCTTGTTATAGAAATCAGCCCATTTTCCACAGTGAACTCTAAAGTGGGGGAATGGAGGAAGTAGATAAAGACTTTTGAGTAGCCCTGAGTTGGGTTCTGGGTATAATTATTGTCACTCCTTTCTTTTATTGCCATGGTGGTGGTGTGTGGGGGGGGGAACCTTCCCTTGTACCTTAGGCCAAAGCTTCTTCCTTCAGGATTGCCGACTCCACGGCCCTGTCCTGTCTTTCAGAGTCTTTCTATCATCTCTGCCCTCAGGCACCACGCTGGACAGGCACAGCCCACTGAACTGGTTGAGGTTTCTCTGGTCCTCAGAAATAAGCAGTTTCTAGCAGCCCCAGCCCCTATCTCCTTTCCCTTCTTGCTAGGGGCCAGAAAGAAGGCTGACTCACGGCCTCCATACTGGGGAAACCACAGAGTGCGGTGGTAGCCAACCACTGCCTGCACAGCTCCTGGAATGTTCCTTTAGGTCCTGACTAGCTGCCACGTGTGGACTCCCTGCCCCTAGTCAGGTGGGCTTTCACACATGGAGCACCCTATGAATCTGCTCTCAGGCTCCACACTGGACAGATACAGCTCACTGACCTGGTCGAGGTCTCTGGATGCAGGAGGGAACAGAGGTAGGAGCTGGAATAACATGAAGTAGGAGTTACCGTCTCCAGCTCCGCTGCAACATGGAAGCAAGAAGCCTTTAGTATTTATTTATTTATTTATTTTAGTGGGTCTGAAGACCAAAGCCACAACCTTGCTCATCCAGAGCAAGTGCTTCAGCATTGAGCTCCACCCCAAGTCCTGCAAATATGCCTATTGTTACTTCCTTTTATCCCAAAGGAAACAACCTTCCAGACAACTTGCCTTCTTGGTCACACCCTTCACCAGCTCAGCCTGCCAGTCTTCCACCTTGGGCTGTTCCCAGCCTGAGCCCACTGCACTCTGCATCTGGTACAGTGATGCCTCTTCCTCCAAGGAGCCCTCCCCGGATCCCACAGCCTCACCATCTTCTCCTTTTCTTTGTATGCCAAGGGCCTGCAGGAGCCACTGGATCAAGTTAATACAGAACATTACGTGGTGGTTCTACCAAAAAGCCCTCTGCCCTATGCAGGTACAAGGCAAAGCACCCCTCGGCTGTGACTGCAACAGGCACCTCTCCACATTCCTGCTGAGGGTCTAATGATATCCTGCTTCACAGGTCTATAAAACAAAAAACAACTTTGTTATGATCATCTCAGTCTTGTTGATGTTAATAAGACAACTTGGGAGCAAGCCAAATGTCAACACTGGGAGAGTTCATTAAATAAACTACAGTTCAATCTATACAATGGAAAATTACATACCCATTAAAAATAACACCGAGGAAGCCTATAAATAGGCATGGAAAGCTAGGGAGATACATTTTCAAGTTTTAAAGGCTTGTTACAAAACACCCAAGTGTTAACAGGCTTCCTCTCTGAAGGTCAGCGTTGCGGGTCATCGTCTCATTCATATGATAGGCTGTGCTTTATGCAAGGCGTGAGTAGTATCGAATGGAAGTTATTTACTGAAGGTGCCCAGCTTGACGCTGTAAGAGCTGGAGGGAAGAGCAAGCGAAAGGTGTGGGAAATGTTACGACAGCAATCCCTGTGCAGAACTGACCCCGGGGTCCCCGTGAAGAACTGACCCCAGTGTCCCTGTAGACTGTGGTTGCCCGTGCCTCCTTCAGGTCTTTCTCTGCTCCAGGGCTTGCATGCACAGCTCATTGTTTGGAAGAACTGGCTGGTTTGTATCCAGAGGAAGGCTGGCTGTTCTTGCTTTTCAGGGATGTCTTCTTGCTCCATGGTTTTATTCAGTCCCCTCCTTTTCCCAAAGAGCTCTTCTTCATGACTCAACAGACATAATCCACCCATCCATTGCAGGCAAGTCAAAAACTCCTCAGAGATGTTCAGACCCCAATCCTCTGGGTCTAACTAGATTACACAGTGTCACAAAAGTGACTTTGCAAATGTGATTAAGGTGACAGACCCTCAACTGCTTGAGGCTCTTGGGATACGCTGATGGGTCTACGAGATCGAATCACGTGAGCACGTGAAAGCACAGAACTTTGTCCAGCTGGGCTGAGGGAAGACGCAGCAGTAGTCAGGGAAGCATGAGAGAGGCTGTCTCCCATTGGAGGGCCACAGGGTAGGTGTGAGGGGTGTGGGTAGCCTTAGGTGACAGGCAGCAAGGGAGTGGGGCCTTTAGTCCTAAAGCCACCAAGATCCAGCCAACAACCTGAATGGGCTCAGGAGCAGGTGCAGAGTCCCCCACAGAGGAGCACATCCCCCAGCACCTTGACTTCAACCCTGTGAAAGCATAAGAGAAGGACCAGCTGGGCCCCCATTGCGTTCTCACTGCGGATAATAAGTAGGCAGTGTGTTCATCCGTAGTAATATGCTATGCTAATGATTAAGGGGGAAAACCTAAGGCTCTTTGATGGTGTAGGTCAGCATCCCCGAAAGCAACAGTTCTCAACCTTTGACCCTTTGGGGGTCAACGATCCTTTCACAGGGGTCATCTAAAACCATCAGAGAATACAGATATTTATATTGTGATTCATAACAGTAGCCAAATTGCAGGTGTGAAGTAGCAATGACAATAATTTTAGAGTTGGGGGTCACAACCTGAAGAGCTGTATTAAAGGGTCACAGCATTAGGAAGGCTGAGAACCACTGCCCTAGAGGTCTGTGAAAGCTTCCTCCCCGGGGTGATGGTGTTAGAAGTTCTGTGACCCTTTAAAAGGTGTGATCTGGAGGCTGAAGGGATAGCTCAGCAGCTAAGGACCCTTGGTACACAATTATGAGGATCCAAGTTTGGATCTCAACACCTCCATAACAAACTGGGCTGGGCATCCATTGAACACTTGTAACCTCGGCTCCAAGGTGTGTGGGGACAGGAGGGTCACCAGGACTTGCTGGTTTCCGGCCTAGCTGGGAAAACACCAGCGCCAGGTCCTGGGAGAGATGCTGCCTTGAAGGAAGAGATGGAGAGTGATAAGGGATAATCAATGTCCTTTTCTGGCCTCTGTGTAGGCTTCTAGGCCTGCATCCTCCCCCCACCCCACATACACAGAGCATATACAAATAAGTAAGCAAATACAATTTGTAAAATATTTGAAAAGAAGTGGGTCATAGTAGGAGGTCCTTTATCATTGGAGCTAAGATAATGGGGTTCCCCACCCTCGTTCTTGCAGCTTGAATGTTGACATTTGTTCCAACACATGTCACAGCTGCATCCCTTGCCAGAGGCCCAAAGCTAACACTGCTCAGTCTTGGACTTGCTTCTCCCAAACTGCTAATTTTATTGTATTTTATTGTCATAGCCTGAAGTCGAGTGAAACACAGAACACCATTTAGCATCAGTACAAATGCTACTTCCATCAAACACCCTGATTCCTTTATCTACGGGTGAGTTTGTCTTCCTCTGGATTTGTTTTTGTTTGTTTGTTGAGACTGTATTTCTCTATATGACCAGGTTGTAGACCGGGCTGGCCTCAAACTGAAGTGATCTACCTGCCTCTGCCTCCCAAGTGCTGGGATTAAAGGCGTGTGCCTGCAGCGCACAACTCCTGTCTGTGCTCTTTGGGCTACCATTCAGTTCGCGAGCTTCGGGAAAGGGGCTGGAGGTTGTAACACACAAAGACACACAGAGACAGCACAGAGGGACAGACAGAGACAGGGACTTCTAGTCACTGGTAAGAAGCCCTTTATTCAATAACACCATGGAGGCTTATATGCCCAACAGTCAGGTGGGCCAACAGGTGAAAACCTTATCCTCTGATCCTCAAGGCAACGCGTGCTCGTGAAGCAGAGCTGGTAAACAATTATGACACAGCTTTCAGTAACTCAAATCAGAAGGAAAGTAAAGATCAGGGAAGAGCAGCTGGAGGCCAGGACTCCAAATGATCCCAACATGTGTCACCACCACCCATCTTTCCTCTGAATTTTTCAACCACTCAGCTTCTTAATATCTCCAGCCATTGCTATAGTCCACTATTTCTGCATAGGTCACACTTCTCCCGAACTCTGTGATACTTTGAGTGACATATGAAGCTGGTTCATCTCCATTTTCCTTCTAAAGCAGAGCACAACAGCTAGCATATAGTCAGTGTGAGACTTTTGTCGGGAGGATGGCTTGCTATCTGGATGGATAGTTATTGTTTAATAAAATGAGTCACTACGGTGGTTAGGAATAAAAATGTAGACCTAAGGATACTGCAGATGTAGGAAAGAATAGCTAATTTGTGATGATTAGTGACAGCATACAAAAAAAAAATGGAACAGGAAGAAAAGAACTCCAAACGTTCCAAAGGAATCTTTGGAAGGTGCTTGGAATTTCACAGTGCTTGGGTACCTGGATGTAAATTAATATATAAAACAAATGGGACTACATGTTGGAATAATGGATTGTGACACCAAGCAGGTGAGGCTCAAGGGCTCCTTGGTCCACTCTCATCTGTGCCACTGTGGGGGTCTGAGAGGAAGTCCCCCTCCTGTCCCAGTGTGCTGAGGAAATCACTGAAGCTGATATGTGACCATCAATCACTGTATTGTTTACATCAAAGTGTAATGATAGAAACCGGTCTCACCTGGTTCGAGGCCCCAGTTAGCTAGGCCTGCCTGTTCCCCATTGCTGTACACTTCCCGATGCTAACAATATCACTGGGGTCTTCCTTCCCACCCAAGTTTTGGAAAACTTATTCGTGCTTACCTAGTGGTATTCTCTTTGCAAACAATGATTCAAGGTCTACAAACCATGAGAATTCTGCTCCTTACAAAATGTGTTTGGCCGGTGGGTACGGGATTGTCCTGGTGATTATACCCATGGCCTTATGCATGCTAGGCAAGGACTCTACCACTGAGCTACATTCCCAACCCCCAAGATGCCCTTTGACCTCACTCACTCTTCACAGCTGCCAGGCAAGTCCAGTGATCTCGTGCTGCTCTTTCCTATGGGAATAGATTGAGATTCAGATGAGCAAACTTGCCTGAGAGAGAAGAGAGGGCAAGGAGAAGGGTTCAGGCAGGCCATGGGTATTGTGCCAAGTTCCTGACACCTGAGAACCAGCAAATCTTTCTGTGTCACCGTCCAGAGACAGGTGCTCAGTCTAGTCCAGGTAGAAAGGAAGACAAAGAAGTGCCTGTAACAAATCTTTTTCTCTCTCGCCAACCAGCTCCCAAATAATGATCTAGAGATATTTTATTAATTATGAAAGCTCGACTTATAGCTTAGGCTTGTTTCTAACTAGCTCTTATAACTTAAATTAACCCATATTCCTATTAATCTATGTTCTACCACGTGGCTTTTATCTTTATTTCATTCTGTGTGTCTGACTTGCTCTAAGTCTGTCTGGCTCCTCTGCCTCTCTTCGCCCCAGAGTCCTCTCTGTCCAGAAGTCCCGCTTATACCTCCTGCCCAGCTATTGGCCATTCAGCTTTTTATTATACCAATCACAGCAATTTTCACATAGTGTACAAATATCCCACAACAAGTGCCCATAATGATGTCACCAGCTAGGGGACACCTGGAAATAGGCTAGCTAGTGGGACCAAAGGAACACATACATGGGCCATTCAACACTTAGTCAAACAGGGACATGCCACTCAGACTCTCAAAAAGGCATTCCAGCAGGGAGAGTGGAGGTGGGGAGCTAGGAAGAGGGGAGGGAGGGGAAGCTTTGGCTAGAATATAAAACAAGAAAAGATAGATAGATAGATAGATAGATAGATAGATAGATAGATAGATAGATAGATAGATAGATAGATAGATAGATAGATAGATAGATGATAGATAATAGATAGATAAATGATAGATAGGTAGATAGATAGAGATAGATGATAGGTAGGTAGATAGATGGATGGATGGATGATAGATAGATGATAGATGATAGATAGATAGATAGATAGATAGATAGATAGATAGATAGATAGATAGATGATAGATAGGTAGATAGAGATAGATGATAGATAGATGGTAGATGATAGATAGATGATAGGTAGGTAGATAGATAGATAGATAGATAGATAGATAGATAGATAGATAGATGGATAATAGATAGATAGATGATAGATAGGTAGATAGATAGAGATAGATGATAGATAGATAGATAGATAGATAGATAGATAGATAGATAGATAGATGATAGATGATAGATAGGTAGATAGAGATAGATGATTGATAGATAGATAATAGATAGATGATAGATAGGTAGATAGAGATAGATGATAGATAGATAGATAGATAGATAGATAGATAGATAGATAGATAGATAGATAGATAGATGATAGATAGGTAGATAGAGATAGATGATTGATAGATAGATAGATAATAGATAGATGATAGATAGGTAGATAGAGATAGATGATAGATAGATAGATAGATAGATAGATAGATAGATAGATAGATAGATAGATAGATAGATAGATAGATAGGAAAGACACTCTGGGATTGGGATCCTGGACTGATGCAGGAGCATGAGTGAACAAGAGCAACTGTGTGCCAAGGTGAGGCCCCTCGGTCTTGGTCCTGTTCACGGAGCACAGGAGAGAAAGTGCTGCTTCTTTCCTCCATACTAAAGGGGGTGGGCTAGGGAGTGAAGACATCAAGCTTCAACAGAGGACACAGGACATTGCTCACGGGCCATACTGGAGTAAGTGACCTCGTACAATGTTTCTTTTTCCCACTAAGGGACCATTGAGTGCCCAGGTGGTCCTCTTGGGTGGCCCCACTCTTCCATGGCCTGCTGGTACCCTTGTATGCCACTACAGGAGTGTTCCTCACCCGGCCTTGTCCCTCTCGCTGTCCTGATGCCCCAAGCTGACTTGACCACAGCTTACCAAACAGATCTTTCGGTCTGGATCTCCAAATGGTCCACATGGCTCTCCTCCTTCTCTCCCTGGTTGGAGAGGTAGCCCCCCACAACACACACACACACACACACACACACACACACACACACACACACACACATGCATGCACACCTACGTGTTCTCTCCTTTCTTTGTCAAGGACAATATACACCCTTCTGGCTCCAAAAGAAACCTCTGTCCAACCTCTCAAATGTCACATTCAACTGCCTTATTCCTCCAATGTGGATGAGGAGCTATAGGAGGCAAAAGTCAATTTCCCACCACTTCTTCCATAAGACTTGTGTGACAGTTTGGCCCCTTGCTTTTAGAATGAGATAATATTTCCACACTTCATGTTTTACTTCCCACTTGTGGCTTAGGGAAGAGTTCTATTTGAACGTCTTCTCCCAGGAACACAGGCACAGAGGCACAGAAAGCAAATATCCCCTTAGCACAGTGCTCAGCTTGGTCTTTAACCTCCCTAAGCAGGGTTAGCCAGATTTCTGTCACCTACCAGCTCTCTGAGTAAATGTCGCAGAAGAGAAAGCCCATCTGACTAGCAGATGCATGGTTTTGTTGCAAAAGCGTGGACCTGGAGCTGAGAGACTGTGTGGTGAGGCTAGCTCTGCCGTTAAGAGGCTGTGGGGATCGAGACAAAGCCAGTTACCGACTGTGAGCTGTCATTTCTCATCTCATAGCAAAGGAGTTGAACGTGATTGTCCCCAAGACTCTTCTAACTTTAGGATGCTGAGTTGGTCTGGGGGATGATGCGGGCCAAGGCCTTGGTAGTTCAAGGACAGAGATGACGCCAGAATCCCTTAGAGCAGAGGCTGCCACTTCCACCAGTGTCAATGGCTGTTTTGTTTCGGGTGACAAATTGTCACGGGCCTGTCTTCTGACTTAGGGACATGCCCTTCTCTGGCTCAAGATAGAGACAAAACAAAAGGCAACTTCCCGGGTCTGGGGGCATCAGGCCGATCTCAGGCCTCAGTCGTTGAAGGAAGCAGCAAGGCTCATCTGGGGATCCAAAACAGGCAGCAAAGGGACTGCTTCCCAAGGGCTCCCTCAGCTAAAGATAAAAATATCCCAGGCTCGGGGATGTTCCCAGTCATAAATCAATCAGCCGCAACTATTTCTGTTCTTATCCTTTGCCCAGGGTTCCCCTCCTTATGACCTCCATCCTGTCCTCTCCACTCTGGCCCCAGACACCGTACCCCCGGCATAGGATGAGGTTTACCAGATTCCCTTACCACAGGTCACCATCTTCCTGTGCCAATATGGGAGTCCTTACCCCACCTACCAGTAGGGATCCTGGTCCCTCCAACGGCCTCCATCATTCTACACAGTAGAGAGTCATTCTGATGGGCAGACTGATTCCCCCAAGGCATGCCAGATCTCTCAGCCTTCAAGGCAGAGGAGTTGCTCCTGGGTTGTGGTGGGTTTCTAGGAGTAAGCAATCTTGACTTTGCCCCCACCCCACCTCTGGCATGGCTAGAGTACTTACAGGGATCAGTGTACCTACCCCTTAGGGCCACTTGGAGGATTAAATGAGGCTCTGTAGATAAAGCGTTAAATTTGGCACACGGCATGTTGCAGATGTTCAAAAGACAGGAATTGCCTTCCCCTGCTAGCCTTCCATCTGGCTCTCATCCTCCCACGGTTGACCCACGTCTTGAAAAAGCTCCTTTGAGAAGATTTTGTCAGCCTGTCAGGTTCAAATCTAGCTCCTGGGGAGGCCCTTGAGGATATCTGATCTACTCCGAGATCCTAAATCAGTCTCCTAGTAATAATCACAGATGCCATGCTGCTGGGCCATCTGGAGACTCCTGCCTTATAGTCAATCTTTTACCGCCCTCTACTGGCTGAAGTGCCACACTGCAGGCAATGTTGGCTAGCCCCAGAAAGACCGGCCGACCTCAATCCACAGACCCAAGGCACTCTATGGATTAAGATAAAACTAGAGGCAAGGCAAGATATCTGAGTCGGTGAACACTTCAGAGTATCATGAAGATTCCTAGTTCACAAAGCACTTTCTGGGTGAGTTTCCATGGACATTCTGCTCTTGCCTCAACCCAAGTATACAAGGGAACCCAGTCATTCATTGCTCATTAGGTAAAACCTCATCAATGAGGGCCCCTTCGTTATAACATCACAGACAATCACCTGAATCAGACCTGTATAGTTCCCTGTAAATGCCATCTTGGGGACTAAAGTGTTGACAACCTCATCCATGCAGTAAACAACAGCATTATCTATAATACACTGAAAGGTGTTTGTAAAGCCAGGCAGAGATGGCCCCGTTGGTAAAGTGTTTACCTAGCATGCACAAAGCCCCAGGTTCCAGCCCAGTATTCCACAAGGTGGCAGGTGCCCGTAACACTAGCGACTGGGAGGTAGAGGCAGGAGGTTGTGCTCAGCTACACAAGTTTGAGGCCAGCCTGGGACACTTGAGACCTTGTCTCAAAGAGGGGAGAGGAAGGGATAGAAGGGATGAGGGAAAGAGGGAGGGAGGGAGAGGGGGAGGGAGGG
>PVIU01023578.1:0-27144 GCA_004026605.1 Ondatra zibethicus
CCCCCCCCCCCCCCATCCAGGACTAGGAAGGTGTGCATCCAAACAGACTAGGGTCCCAAAAACCCAGTACATGCAGTAGAAACAAGTCCCAGTGCCATTATAATTGGCTTCTCAGTCTGCCCCCATTGTCAGCCACATTCAGAGAGTCCGGTTTGATCACATGCTCGTTCAGTCCCAGTCCAGCTGGATTTGGTGAGCTCCCATTAGATCAGGCACACTGTCTCACCACAGCAACTCTTACAAAGGAAAAACATTTAATTGGTGTGGGTCGCTTGCAATTTCAGAGGATCCCTCCATTATCATCATGGCGGCGTGCAGGCAGACATGGTGCTAGAGCTGAGAGTGTTACATCTTACAGGCGACAGGAAGTCGACTGAAATCCTGGATGGGATCCTGAGCGTAGGAAGTCCCACAGCAGCACATCTCCTCCAACAAAGCCACACCTCCGAATAGTGTCACTCCCTATGACATTATGGGAACCAATTACATTCAAACTACCACAGTGGCAGACACCTATAGTTCCAGTACGGGAGAGGCAGAGATAGGAAGAATCTTGGGGTATGCTGGCCAACCAGCTAGCCAGCCTAACCTAATTGGTGAACTCCAGATCACACTGAGTGATCTCATCTCAAAAAATAATGAACAGCTATGGGGAATGACAACTGAGATTGACGTCTGGCCTAAAAACACACACAAATATTCACTCCACCCCAAACACATGAACATAGACACACATCTGCACTAAAGAATAATTCTTAAAAATAGTGTACATGAAATAAAGGACTATTCAGGCAAAGAATATAAAAGCCCCACAAGGTAATGAGACTTGTGTAAAGGCAAAGGTTGTAAGGCTATTTTTTAGGAGTGCCTAATTCAAGGGTAGTAGAAAGACAAACAGCTGGAAGTAGAGACAGACACTAGGTGCTGTATGGACCTTAGGTTTTATTCAAAGTGTTTGGGAGATACTGGAGAAAACAGAGAAAATAATAAGCAAAAAAATTGGTGCAATCTGAATGGTTTTTAAAATATTCAATTAAGCTAAGAAGAGAATTAGAGTAAATATTAAGTCCAGAAAACACAACTGTATTGTAGGAAAGTTACAAACATCATAGGGGTAGTTTGAATAGAAACAGCCTCCTTAGGCTCATATGCTTGAATGTTTGATGCACAGTTGGTGGAACTGCTTGGGAAGGATTAGGAGGTGAGGCCTTATGGAAGGAGGTGTGTCACTGGTGGTGGAGCCTTGAGGTCTCAAACCACTCTTCCCAGTGTTCTCCTTGCCTTCAGCTTATGGATCAGGATTTGAGCTTTCAGCTGTTCCCGACACCATGCCTTTGTTCTAGCATCATGGATTCTATCCCTCTGAAACTGGCAGCCCAATTAAGCCCCTTCTTTTATAAATTACTTTCATCATTGTGTTTTGCCACAGCAAAAGAAAAGTAACTAAGAAAGTTATAAGAAATTTTTAAAATATTTTTATACTTTATATAAAACTGTGTATTGTTGCCAAAACCTCAAAAGCCAAAACTTCATATACCCATTAAGACATGTGAATCTAGTTAGCTTTGTTTTACATTGTCTTATATAGCTTAAATATCTGTATTGCATATGCTGTGTTAGAATTCATGGAACAGAAAGAGTCATTGACAATGGCATGCCTATATAAAAATGTAATGAAACCTATTATTTTGTATGCTTTTAAAACAATAAAAGAAATTAGACAAATAAGTTAATGCCTTTTAACAAAGAAAGCGAGAGAGACAGAATATCCTGGTTGCCTAGGTTGACCTTGAGCTTATTTTGTACTTTAAACTGGTATCGAACTCTGGATCCTCCTGCCAGCTTTCTGGCCCTGGGATTATAAGGTAAGCCACCTTCACTCCTGGTGGCTACTGATACCTTCAATTCAAATATTAGGAGACATAAAAGAAACCTGAGGATGTAGCTCAATGATGTGATGCTTGCAAGAATACCCAAGGCCCTCCATTCAATCACCAACAGAAACACACACACACTTACACACATGCCATAAAAGAAACACCAGGTCCTATCTGTTAGATTGCACAAGCTCTGTGGAGCTGCTGAGTGTGTGCACAGGTTCAGCTGTTTTTACCCCTAGGGACTTGGTCCAAGCAGTTTGGGTGGAAATTTTAGGAATCTATGGGGTGTTGACGAAAGAATATTGGTTGTCGCTGTTGTTATAAAAGAATTTGAGTACATTAATAGTGCTGTTTGACCTCAAGTTGTAAATGAAGATGAAATATTTCCTTCTAGTTACACTTGGTGGCAAGTCAGAGTTTTCAGCAATGTTTGCTAACATTTGGAGCTTTCCCTGCTCTGGGCAGATGAGTCAATTGTTCTTCTGGTCCAACTGTTGGAAACCCACTAAGTAGCTCTGATTAATGACTTAAGATGCATGTCACTTCTGGGACAACTCTCTAATTACTGTGGTAAGACCTTCTGGAGCTTTCTTCTTTAGCATTGTGACAGCATTTGGAATAATGTTCTCAGTCAGCCTGAGTTTCCCAGTGACACCACTAGTCAGTGGTCCGCTGTGATAAGCCCACAGCACTTGACTTCATCTCCTTCTACCTTATCTGTCAAGAACACATCCAAAAACAGGAAATGAATCTTGGAAGTTTTAGTCTATTTAATTGATGAGATTAGTTGGTACTCAGTATAACCCAGCTTTCAATTCCGGCAACAAAGTTCTCTATGAATAGAAGTGTTATGATTAATAAATAATCCTGGATATACTCAAATTTGTTAACAGACCATTTCACATACTCCTCAAACTATTTTAGTTGACAGCACAATATTCAATACTATTAATAAAGCAAAAGAAAAAAAGGTGGAAATGGATAGATCAAGATATATCCTATATCCTATATATAATGAAATTGTAAAATAATAAATTAAAAATTAATTAAAAATGCAAATAACCTCAAACCCCAGTAAGTCCTGTAAGAGGTCAACTAGGAAAATGTATATAACATAATGGTAGCTGTTCAAAAAAGGCCTATACTCTTAATTTTTAAATGACCACAGAACAAAGACCTAGTTTGGGCTTCGTGTTTTGATTATTTAATATTCCATCACATATAATGTTCAATGTCATGATCTGAGAGGAGTTTCAATGCAATGCTGACCTACACTTGAAAAATAAAAAAAGCAGCAAAAACAAAAAGATGAAAGAAAAGCAGCCCGAAACAAGGTGGCCTAGAAGATTTGTGGAAAGCAGCCCCTGAGTGGCCCCCAGTGAATCCTGACTTGTAAAATGTCCACCCCTTGGGTGTGGGCTGGATCTAGCAGTTCACATATAATGAGTATAAGTGAGAGCTATGGCTGTCACTTCTGATGTTAGTTTATTCAAGACTAAGGCTTCCTTCTTTGACTGTTCTGTCTTCTCATGGTTTGCCCCTGTGCTGAGGAAAATCATCCACCATGATATGGTTGACCAATGGAGAGGTGCTTGTCGACATCCACCATGACATGGTTGACCAATGGAGAGGTGCTTGTCGACATCCACCATGACATGGTTGACCAATGGAGAGGTGCTTGTCGACATCCACCATGACATGGTTGACCAATGGAGAGGTGCTTGTCGACATCCACCATGACATGGTTGACCAATGGAGAGGTGCTTGTCACAGGAACTCGGTGTACAGCCAGCCACGTGTGTTGGCACACTTTTAACGCCAGCATTCAGGAGGCAGGTGGATCTCTGTGAGTTCCAGGCCAGCCTGCTCCACATGGTGAGTTCAGGCTAGCCAGCACTACCAAGTTAGATCCTATCACGAAACAAAAACAAAAACGAAACTATGATGGCTAGTTTCATGTCAACGTGACACAAGCTAAAGTCAGAAAATGCCTCCATAAAATCAGGTTGTAGGCAGACCTGTAAGGCATTTTCTTAATTAGTGTTTGTTGGAGAGGGCCCAACCTATTGTGGTTGGTGCCATCCCTGGCCTGGTGGTCCTGAGTTCTATTAAAGCGGTCTGAACAAGTCATGGGGAGCAAGCCAGTAAGCAGCACCCCTTCTCATCCTCTGCACCAAGTCATCTGGGGTTCTAAAGATTTTCTATATATGGACACAACACTACTGGCCCAATTTCTCCCATCAAACCCAGTGACACAAGCGCTTATCATTTCTTCTACCATAATCTAGTTAAATAGCTGGGAATAGTTGAGATGCAACCTATGACTTTGGAAATGGATGCTGTTTGCATTTTCTTCTCATTGTCCAGTTTGTCTTGGCAGTCGGTTTTCTCATATTGAGATTTCTACATTTTAGTGTCTTATATGCTTGCTTATTTTACTTTTCAGTTGTGGAATAATCTTTTTGTACACTGTGAAGAAGTGTCACTCTAATTGGTTTAGTAAAAAACTGAACAGCCATTATCTAGGCAGGATTTCCAGGCACAAAGGATGCTGGGAAGAAGAAGGGGAGACCGAAGGAGCCACAGAGCAAGCAGCATTGGCATTGCAAAGTAAAGGTAACTGAGCCACATTAAAGAACACAGGTTAAAAGATATGGGATAATTTAAGTTTTAAGAGCTAACTAAAAACAAGCCTAAGCTATTGACTGAGCTTTCATAATTAATAGTAAGTCTCCGTGTCATGATTTGGGAGCTGTCTGGTGAGTCAGAGAAAGACTCCCTACACTTTTCTTTCTGTTTTCATCAAAACAGTATCTCAAGGAGCTCATGGCTTTGTAGCTGAGGATGACCTTTAACCCTTTTCTTCTGCCTTCACCATGGGATTTGCAGGGTAGCATTACCAGGCTGAGTTTCCATAGTGCTGGGGACTAGATCTCGGGTCTCCTGCACGTTAGGGAAGTGGTCTCTAGACTAAGCTACAGCCCTAGCCCTGCTTGTTTTTCTTGTAGTGTGCTTCTGTTTCTTACAGTCCACAGACCTTTAGAAAACAGCGAATAGTAAGAGTAGGCTTAGATGTACAAAACTGCATTCCTCACTAAAGAATAGCTTACTTTTTAGTATTGTAGATTAGTTTGGAAAATAGGCCAAAATATAGTGTGGGCCTTGTTATTTTGTTTTGTTTTTTGTTTTTATGAGACAGGGTTTCTCTGTGAAGCAGCTGTCCTGGAACTTGCTTTGTAGGCAAGGCTAGCCTCGAACTCAGGGAGATCTGCCTGTCTCTGCCTCCTGAGTGCTGGGTTTAAAGGCAAGCACCACTACAATCTGGATTTGGGCCTTTTGTATTACTTTTAGTTTTTTCATTTGTTTGTTTTGTTTTTGTGACAGGGTCTCACTAGCTCACCTAGGCCTTAAACGCCAGATCCATCTCTTTCAGTCTACCCAGGGTTAGACTTGCAGCACACATGGTTATTTTAATTTTGTTTTTTAAGCCACACCTACAGCTAGGCTTCTAGGCACAGTGTGCTTGATGAAGGAAGTGAGGGAAATGCCCTGATGTCACTTTTGTAAAGACAATTACCTCTTTCTGTCAACTTACACTCACCATGTAAAAGTATATCAAAGCACCTGTGTTTGTTTCTTCAAATAATAATAACCAATTCAGTGTCTAAAGTCTGCCAAGCCTCCTAGTAATTGTTAGAGACACCATGATCAAGAAGAGCTGGTGTTGGTCTTCAAGAGAGGCCCGAGGAGTGGCTCCCTGGGAAACTGCTGCTGGGGCAGGGGTCTGTAGAGGAATGAGGGACAATGATGGCGTGCCAGGGTGTGAAGGAAGACACCAAGTAGAAAACACCGCAAGCGTGATTCCTATGCGGGCCATACCTTGGTGTTTGATGGCATAGGGCGGGCTCAAGACTGGAGATTAGGATAGGCTCTGGGATGTGCAAGAGCTGAATCGCACCAAAGGCACCAAATTAGCCAGTCTGGCAAGAGGCAGGAGGATCTTCCAAAGCCTAATCTTGACACCAACATCTTCTGATTTGTAGGAAAGAGACTTTCTGAGAAGTGATTTACACATTCGTCCAGAAAAACAAGATGTTTTCTTTCCTGGTTTTTTACTTTCTCCTCTTTATTGTCATATTCTGTAAAATGAATGTGATCAAAGGTGTTATTTTTACTTCCCTCAACCTTCACTGAAGGCTGAGCTTATTATATTTGGCTCACACACCCCATTCCTGGCCTTTCTATTTATTTAAAATCATCTGCAACACATTAGCATGTCAGTGAACTTGAGAGGTTAACCGCTCAAGCTCAAGTCTGAGGTGGTTATAGAATATATTCTGTGGTAAGGATATGTTTAATTTTTGGAGAACATTTTAATCAAAGAATTTACTCAAACTCTTTGCAAACATTATCTTTACAAGGCCATGAGTGTGTATCCTCTTTTTGACCCTGGTAGCATTTTGTCTAAAATACAGCCTTTCACTTTGCCTAATTTTCATTCTAGAACTTGTGAAGCCACCAAAAGGCCCCTTGTTCTATGTGACTCTGCCAGTGGCTTGGAAATGAACCAACTGGACTACTTTAGGATGGGTCTCTTTGCTGAAGCAAACCATAGAGATAACACTAGACCGCGTCCATCACTGTCATAGAAAAGTGGCCTGAAACAAGGAGGCTGCCAGGTGCCACCAACCATGTCCTAGGTGCCAAGAGTGATTTGTGGGAAGAGGCTGCTTTCTCTGTGCTCATCTGTGTGTTGTGGCAGGACACCCTGTGCGCCAGCTCATTTATCAGGAAGTAGCACCATTCGCATTGATAATGTTTGCAATTAGGGCCTATTAGGGCTGACTGAAAGTGAAGAGGCAGAGGTGAAAGAGGAGAAACAACATCTGGAGGCCTGTCATCTTGGTGGGAGCCAGTAATGAAACCCTGGGGTCCAGTCAATGCCAGCGTTTGGAAACAAGAAGCAAGTTGTGGGGTCGTTTCTGTAGAGATGGGATTCTGCAAAACTTTGTACATGCTTCACAGCACCATATGTATTAATGGGGTGCCATGCGGACCAAGGCAAATGTGTATGTGTGAAAACTTGCTGTGTTCCACGAAATGGTATTGTTGTCATTCTGGGTGTATGGCTGAGGGTTCTTCTGTCTGAGGCAAAGGAATACATAAACAACCAGAACAGTGAGCGAGGAGGAGGCCCCTGAGGCTGGGGCGACTGATTAGAGATGACAGTGGACTGAGAAGAGTGTTGTTCACCTGCAATCTCAGTACTCAGGAGGCTGAGAGCAGTTCAGGCTACACAGCAAACGACAAAAGTGGATTTAAACCCGGGTCTTCTTCTGGCTCCTTCTACTCCTGTCTCCATGTGTATTAGCACATTTACAGTTTGCAAACAGTGAGAAACTAAGGACTGTGAAGCTTTGGGAAAAAATAAGAGGCAGGGCTTGATTAATGTAGGAGGATTAGGTACTTGCATTTATAGGATTTATTATAAAAATGAGATATTGGATATTCTCAGATATTTTCTGTTATTGCCATCTACTGCCTGAAATTCCAAAAACTTAGGCCTTAGGCCTTAATCTGATCTATCTATCTATCTATCCATCCATCCATCCATCCATCCATCCATCCATCCATCCATCCATCCATCCATCTATCTATCTATCTATCTATCTATCTATCTATCTATCTATCTATCTATCTATCTATCTGTATCTCTATATATATTCATTCTGTTAAAATGCAAGAAGGTTATATCTTAAAGGCCTAAATTTGGTTCTTATATTTTTAATTTGTATGAACAGCAGGAGATCTGGGAACTAGGAAATGGGAGCACCTTGAGGCCACTTGACAGAAGAGGCTATAAATAAGAAAGAGAATGACTAAGTGGGAATATTTACTCAGACTACAATATGAATGGTGCCGCTGGGAACAGCCTAACCAGTAGGAGCAAGGCGTGTGTGTATGTGTGTGTGCTCAAATTTATGAGTCTGCTCTACTGTTACACTGGGGTAATTTTACGGAGATTTGAAAACTTGAGCTGATCTACACATTTCCCCCAAGTCAGGGTGTTTGTGTTATGATCATAGAGAATGTATATGACGTCAATACTTGGTTTTATTCCATGTTGCTTAAAAATTGAAAACTGAAGCATCAACCCCAGTAGTTCATAGATATTTTCTTAAACTTTAATTGGAATGGGAAAAATGGAAACATTAGCCTAGCATCAAAGTTATAAAAATTAATCTTTTAAAAATTGTTCCTACAGGCAACCTGCTTTGAGTTACTACTAAGCAGAAGAAAGAAGGGCTGCTTTAGGGCCAGCTGAAAGATACTGAAAGCCCCGTGCGGCTCTCTAGCCAGCACTCCTCAAGGGGAAGGCAGGAATGCTTCTGATTAATTTATTGAGCTTCCGCTGATGCATGGCTTAGTTACTGAACGTTCTATTTTCACAGGCTTTGTACATTAGGATTCCCAGAAAGCTGCTTTCTAAAAATATCAAGAAATATGGCTGCTTTATAATATTTTATGTGTTGACCATTTTGAATGAGAATAACGATTCTAAAAGTGTGTGTGTGAGTGTGTATATATATGTGTGTGTGTGTGTGTGTGTGTGTGTGTGTGTGTGTGTGTGTGTGTGTGTAGATTAGAGGGCAATACCAAATTTCATCCCCTAGAAGCCATCTGCCTTTTTTTTCAAAGTTGAGACAGTCTCTTAAAGAGACCATGCATTTGTCAATTAGACAAGGCTGGCTGCCCAGCAAGCCTTGGGGATCCACCTTTCTCCAACTTCCCAGCACTGTGAGGACAAGCATCCACCACCATCCCCAGCTTTTTACATGGGTGCTGGAGATTGGACTTGTGCTTGAGTGGAAAGTACTTCACCAACTAGGGCATCTCCCTCATGGTTGAGGATTGTAATATTCAAAGTGTTGCACCCTAATATTACCAGATGGAATGCAAATTTCATTTGCCCATGCTTCTTGAAGGTTCCATCTCTTGTGTGAAATGCCCCTTTGTCAAAACATGTTTTCCTGCCAGATATCAGAGTTAGACTTCCTAGCACTGGAGCTATGACTGCATAATTTCCTGGTTTCTCTACTCTGGGAAACTTATTTAATCTTTTTGTATCTCAGGTTTGCTCTATTATTACCAAATGAGAATGGAAGAATTCTACCTCGTGGAATTGTAAAAATTAAAAGAGGTAACAGTGCTAAAGTTAAGCCTGTAAATGTGAGCTCCAAGAAAGAAGCTGTCTGCAAAGGCTACTTGACCATTAAAAGCTTCAACGACTATGGAGAGTTTGGAATGTTGTAATTCAATAACCTAATGACAATTTCTTTTGTACTTTCTTTAGTCCCTAAAGAGCCATTCTTTGCTAGCTTCATTCTGCTAAATAGATAACATTTGGAATGTATTAACTTAATAAAACACCATTCTTCACCAAAGGAAAGGCTACTTAATGTTTCCACCAATGTGTTTTTTAATGCATTGGTTTTTAACTTTCTTTTTTCTGTTACTATTAAAAACTCCATGGAACTGCCTCCTTGTTGGAACATGGAACCTGAAGTAACCCATTTCCATGTTTCCCCAGCCATGGTTGGTTACTCAGTTTGGCTCTGGAATTGCTTATCTTGAACTCCTTTTGAAATGAAAGGTGTGCTTTCTGTGTGGATAAAGCAAATGCTCCAGCTCCAAGGAGTGGCAGCTCAGCTACCTTCTCCCAGAAAGTCAACTAAGAGACTAAGTACATGGTTCTCAGCATGTACAAGGCTCTAGGTTCAATTATCAGTACTGCCAATTGATGATAGTTGGTCGATAGGTATATAGATAGATGGATAGATGATAGATAGATTGATAGATAAGCACACAGAGAGTAAAGGTGATGAAAACAAGGAAGGGACCACATTAAGAAGAGGAGAAATCTAACCATCTGAAATGAGTTCCTAGTTCTAAAGAGATGGCTCAGTGGTTATGAGCATTTGCTGCTCTTGCAAAGCACCCACAGGGTGGCTCATAAATACCTGTAACTCCAGTTCCAGGGATTCTGATGCACTCTTCTGCCTCCATGAGAACCAGGCATACATATAGTGCATAGATATACATGCAGGTGAAAACACTCATACATGCAAATTTTTTTAAAAAAAAGTCATCAAAGTGTGTACCTCTGTGTTCTATAGCTAACCAGAACAAAGGCCAGGATTGGTGCTACCCACAACAATAGTTCAGGTTATCTGATTTTGGCCATGACCTCCTGTCATTCTTTCAGGATCCACAGTGCAGAGCAACTTTGCAACCATGAAGGTCTCTTGTTTAGGGAACAGTTTTGTCTTTCGTCTTAAGATGCTCATAATTCAGACCTGTGGTTCCTGATTTCTAAAATGTACAAGGGACCAGAGGGAGAAAAGGAGGAAAATGAAGCAAGATGGAGTCTTAAGTCAATAATAGAGTCCTTCTTCCTGGTCCCACGGCCCATCCATTATTCCATTTCTACGGGAGTTAGGTGGAAGGTAGGGATCTTTGACAATAATGTGTGTACAGGGCTCAGCATTATGAGGCATGCACATCTTAACAAATATTTTTAATTCTATTGCTCTTTCCAGTTTGCTTCTCCTAACTTCTGTGCCTTTTCCCCATCTGACATTTCTTTATGACATTTCACATCAGATCTTCTGGCATTTCCTATCAGGGCTTCAAGTTTCTTCTCACTCTGAACTTATCGTTTTAGAACATATTTATATTTCAGGCATGCAATCATCTTCATTACTTCTCTATTTCTGTAATAAAACACCATGACCAAAGTCAACTTAGAAAAGAGTTTAATTTCCTTGCGATTATAGAGGGTGTTTGGAGCAGCAGCGGAGAGCTCACATCTCCACAAGCAGGAGGCAGATTGCACTAACTCAAAATAGCATCCTTTGAAATCCTCCAAAAAGGCTACCTTCTTAATCCTCCACTAATGGTCACCAACTCTTATGTCAGATGCCCAAGATTTATGGGGTTTAGTCTCATTCAATCCACTGCAACAGCTGATGTTCTGGGACTGACTCATCTAAGACGAGTAATGTGTGGTGTCCCCTTTCACAGTGCAGCCCTAAGACAGGCAATAGACGTTCTGAGATAAGCGTGCAGAACAAGTGCCCCAGCCGTGGTACACATGGCTAAGACAGAGAGGGACTAGGTGAATTCCAGCCGGTGAAATACAGTCTAGGAACGTATTTCAGCAAGTTTAGCATTGGCATTAGACCTTGCTCAAGGCCACTGTAAGCTGTGCAGAGGCACTGAGGCTGAAAGGGAAACCATGAATTAGAAGTGAAATAGTCTAATGAAGTTGGAACTTAGTAAGTCATGTCTGGGAATGCAGCTCAGCAATCAGTGACAAGAAAGCTATGATGACATCTCATGGATTGGCAATTTATTTCCTGGCAATGAGAAAAACACAAAGGTATAAAAGTCAGTTCCACCCCTCCCCCACTTCCCATTCTCTTCCCTTTCTCTTGTTCCTTCTGTCTCTGCACCACCAATGAAGGAGCTATTCTTCAGGGAAGGCCCTTATAGGCCTACCGACCTTTCTCTCTGCCTTATCACTGTACGCTTGCAGCTCCAGCGAGTACTGTGAGCCCTCACGTAAGGTTAGGCTGTATCCTCTGAGAAGGTTATTTGCTACCCAATGCATTCTTAACTACACTGATATATTCAAAATGATAAATGCAAAGAAACTTTTCTTTATATTAAATAGTCTAATGACTTCGGCTTCTTCCATGATTAGTTTTGAATAAACACCTGGCACATCAAGTTTGCCTTTAGTCACATGTTGATAATACAAACTAATTAGTGGGTGATTGCTTATAGTAACATAAAAAGGGCATTCTTTGCAGGAGTGCTCTGTCGGAATGCAAGCTAAGCACAAGTTTAAAGTAAAGATAGATGGGGAAAATGCGTTCTGAATTCATAAAAACTAAGTGTGTTTCTGTTGAAATTTCTGCGTTTCCATTTAATTATTAATCAGTACTATAGTGTAATATGCAAAATATAAGATGTCAAGGCATTTATTAGGAGAACTATGCTTAAGGTCACTGAATACACCTGTATTCTGTTTGTTTGTTTTGTTATTGTGTTATTTTGTTGTTTGCTGTGACAAGTTCACATCTCATTAGCCCAGGCTGACCTTGAACTCCCTTGTGATCCTTCTGCTTCAAGCTTCCTGAGTGCTGGGATTAGGGAAGTGCTGTGGAATAATCCTTTTGTACATGGTGAAAATGTGTTGCTTTCATTGATTTGATAAAGAGCTAACTGGCCAATAGCTAGGCAAGAAGAGTTAGGCAGGACAGCCAGACTGAGAGAACTCAGGAAAGAAGAAGGGCAGAGTCACCAGCCAGATGCAGAGGAGGTAGGATGTGTAAAGATGAGATAACAAGCCATGAGCTATGTGGTAGCACGTAAGTTAATAAATATGGGTTAATTTAAGCTGAAAGAGCTAGTTAGTAACAAGGCTAAGCTATCAACGAAGTATTTACAATTAATAATAAATCTCCATGTTATTTATTGTGAGCTGGTGGTCCCAATGAAAAACCCCACCTACAGGGATATGTACCAACATATAAAGTCTGGTACATTCTTTTGTGTGTTTGCGTGTGTGGCAGTGAAGCATACACATGTGTACACAGCTGTTATTCCTCAGCTACCCTCCTCCTCCTCCTCATTTTTTTCTTCTTTCTGATAGAGGATCTCTTAGTAGGATCTCTTGGTAGGATCTCTTAGTAGGATCTCTTAGTAGGCTCACTAAGTAGACTAGCTTTATATGAGAAATATTGCTGAATCATCATAACCTATTTGTTTTTTTACTTTGGCTTGCTACACGTTTAATACACAGACTCATCTAAAACCAAAAGTCTGGCTATTATAGATCATTCTTAGACCATACAAAACAACTCTATTGTCTGGCTAGTGAGCCCTGAGACCCGTTAATCTTGATCCATCCTTGGGGTGGAATTATAAGCATACACCACCATGCCTGGTTTTTCTTTCTTTTCTTTTCCTTTTTACATGGGTTCTGGGAATAGAACTTGGGTCCTCATACTTGCAAGGCAAATACTTTACCAACTGAGTCATCTCCCAAGCTTTCAGCTACAGTCTTAAGAAAAAAAATGTTTAAGGAGAGTCCTGTCCTTTGGTTTTCCAAAAAGTGAGAGGCAGCCTTTACCTGTCCCTGTGGTTTTGTGCCTTTTCATTTGCTTGCTTCACCTCCTTGTCTGCTCCCTTTCTGCAAAGTAGTAATTATAAAAGTCACTGCTCCACAGTCACGCTATAATTATTAAGCATAATTATGCCCACAAAGCTTTTTGAATATGGCATAGAGCAGACTGTGTTCAGCTAATTGTGCTACTTTTCAAAAGAAAAGAAAAAGATTAAGCTGCTTTCTTTTCTTCGTACATAGTCTTTACTCATTACGTGGGAATTTAAGATATATATACTTTGTTTTGTGGAATAGTGCTAAACTAAGCATAAGGTCCAGAGAATCCGCCAGAGCACAGCCTCTTCTGTCATGAACTTCATCAGTGTGGTTAGGATGGGTGCACATACACAAGCATGTCGTCACCCAAGGTCTGTGGTCTACACTGAGCCACTCTTGGGTATACATTTTATGATCTTGGACAATTAAGCTACACTGTGTATCTACTGCTAAATTGTCATATAGAATAGTCTTTTTAACACTAGAAATGGCCTGTGATAGGCCTATTCATCTTTCTAGTTCCTCTTAATCCTAGGGATCCCAACCTCTTTATCTTCAAAGTCTTCTCTTTTCCAGAACATCATATCTTTTGAATGAAGACCTTTCTAATTGTCTCCTTTCACATCACCATGTGCATTTAAGCTCCTTCTAAATTTTGAGGTTTGTTTGCTGTTTAGGCACATAATCTCATGGTATGAATAAGCTCCAGTGCATTTATTAATTTACCAAGGATGTCCTTGATTGGAAGTTTTGACAATTAAGAATACAACTATAATAATTACTCAGGTATATGTTTTTATGAAAGTATAAGGTTTCAACCCATTGAGGCAAATATCAAGGAACTTGGAAGTCAGATTACATTGTACATTTAGTTGAAAGAAACTATTGAAGTGCCTTCTAAAGACTACAAAGAATTAGTGAGAATTGCTGAAGCACTCTCCAGTGTTTGTCATTATTCTGGGTTTAGGCCATATGTGTGTAGTTTTGCTAATCAATTCAACTTTCCTCAATGATATGTGACAATGAGCACCTTTCTAGATGCTATTTACTATCTTCTTTGGCTAATTTTAAGTTCAGGGGATAGTATGCTAATATTTTTTAAAGATATAGTTTTCGTTATGTTTATATGTATGTGTCTGTCAGTGCTGGTGCCCACAGAGACCAGGAGAGGGCTTCAGATCCCCTGTAACTGGAGTTATAGGTGGTTGTGAGCTGTCTGACATGGATGCTGGGAATCAAGCTCAGGTCCTCTGCAAGAGCACTGCATTCTCTTAACCCCTAAAGTATCTCTCCAACCTTGTTTTGTTTTTTTTTTAAACAATTCTAGCTCAAGTTGTTTTCTTAGTATGATGATTTAAGTGTTCTTTGTATATCTGGTACCAGTCCTTTATTGTGTGTATTTTATTGACATTTTCTCTAAGATTGTGCCTTATCTTCTCATTCTTGTTTCACACCAATCTTTGAAATCAAAACATTTTATTAAAAAAATTCCATGAGACAAAAGGATAGCACATGAACATCCAAAGGAGGTTGAATTTTGAAAAGTAATACTTTAACTTATTTGAAAATTTCTTAGATGCATATTCTCCACATACACTCTCCACCTCAACACCTCAACTAACCACGGGCTCTTTGCCCCTTTAAAGAACTATAGAATATTGAGATAACAACTTTTAGTCCTTTACATTTTTATTTTATTTTTTTAATATAATTTTAAATATTTGAAAGAATTACAAATATAGAGTTCCTTTTACCCATTACACAGTTTCTCTGAATGCCAATGTTTTACATAATCATGATGTAATGACCAAACTAAGAAATAAACACTAGATTCATTTATTAAATGATAGACAGTTTTGTGATTTAACTTTACCTACTTTTTTATGTATCTCCTTTCTGTTCCAAGCATGATAATGGGATTTCAAGGTGCATTTAGACATTAAGCTCCTCGGTCTCCTTCAACCTGTTACACTGACTTTACCTTTTGTTGCTCTTGAATTTGATGCCTTGGAGAAGCAGTAATTAGGAATCTTGTGGACTGCCTCAAAGTTTGTGTTTGTTTCTTCATAATATGGGCTTTGGCAGTACGATGCATTATTTCTTTCAGAAAGTTTCTATTTAATATTTTTAGAGTGCATTTGAGCATGGGTAAGTAACATTGTGAATTCTCCCTCTCTCTCATCTGTTTCTATCTCTGCTCCCCACATCCATTTATTTTCAACTATCTATCATCTATCCTGTCTGTCTGTCTGTCTATCTGTCTATCTTATCATTTATCATCTATCTGTCTATCTATCTATCCGTCTATCTATCTATCTATCTACCTATCAACTTGGTTATGTATTCATACAGGTAATTCTTATTTCAATTTAACACGTGAGTTCTTTATGGACTTCCTGCTCTTTATATTTTCACATTCATTATCAGTGAGAAAATTTATTCCATTCATTTCTGCTGTATTGATTTGCTTACTATACAACCCTCCCACATCAATCTGCTAATCACACTGCTGTTGCATTGATCACCATTTCTGTACCCCACCCCATCCTTGTAGGTGGATTTTTCTGTCCCACCAGCCAGTTCCCCAAATAACCAAACAGAGACTTAATATTAATTATAAGTGTTCAACTAATAGCTTATGCTTGTTTCTAACTAGCTCTTATAACTTAAATTATCCATTTCTATTAATCTGTGTGCTGCCCCGAGGCTCGTTTCCCTTATCTATGCTGCTTCTTCCTCCTCTAGCTGGCAACTTCCAAGACCTCCTTCTTCTTAGCATTCTCTTTGCCTCAAAAGTCCTGCCTAACCATCAACCAGGCATCTCTTTATTAACCAATGAGAGAAATACACATTTATAGTGAACAACAGGATTATTCTACAGCTCATTCTCTCTTCCTTCCCTTGAGTGGCCTCGTTGCTGCTGCCTCTATGAGACAGAGAAAAGCAGGAAGAAGAGAAGCAAGTTAGTATTTTCTTTTTATGTTTGGAAGCAAAGTTGAATTTTATTAAGAAATGAGTTTGATACATATTTAAGCATGGCTATTAATAGAGAAAAAGAGAAACACACATACAAGGAGACAGAAGTTTCACACATTCAAGGAAACAGTGAGTGTGGGCTTCTCAAAAGGACAATCACTGTAAGTTGTAATTTGCAAGAAGCCAGGTTAGTGTTTTGATAGGCAGGAATCAAGATTGGTGTGTGTGTGTGTGTGAGAGAGAGAGAGAGACACTTGGGATTCAGTCATGGAACTTAAGACCATTAACAATATATCTTTTCCTTTCAGCCTTCTGTGGCTTATTATATTAGAACTCCAAGTCTCTGTTTCCCTGTTAACCTGCCTTTAACTTCTGTCTACTTGTCAAGCAGGTGAAGTGATACTTTAGCAAGACTGGGAATAATTACCTCAGTCCCAAACACCATTGTTATGTGAGGATCAGTGAATCACTCAGCCTGGGCAGAGGAAAGCTCCTTCCTTATCCTGAGCTGACTCCTCACTGGCCCAGACCTGCCTCCCACATGCTGCTTTTGGCTAAGAGGCAATATCTACCCTGTTAGGAGGAGATACGTTTGCCTGACCTGAAAGCAGTCATGTCTGGCCTAGTCAGAGCCAGGGCTAACTTTTCTTGGTCATGAAACCTACCTCAGCCATGGCCGCGAGGCCTATAACAGCTTATGCCATGGATATGTATTAAAATTCAAAAATAAGGATAGAAGATCCTTTAGCTACTGAAGCTGTGCTGAAAACCACTGTCTTCAGGAGTCAGCAAATGAGCAGGATTGTTTGAGTCATTTTCATCTTAGATACTGAAACATCCCTCTGCTGACTGTCGTTTGCTGAGCTTTGTTTCAGAGTCATAAAAACACACATCTTCGTACATTGGTACGACATTGTTGACCATTGGTAATTGGTCAACATATAACTGCAAAGTTGGTTTTATCAGCAAATAACTGTTTTTTGAAGAGCTGGCAAAATACTAGGGTGAAAGACAATTATTTAATGTCTGCAAGAAACACATCATCACCAAGTAGGGCAGCTTGAAGGATGAGAGTGAGATACTCAAAAGCTGCATTCCTAATTCTAGAACCTGATGAAAGTGGATTAAAACTGGAGATCAAGCCTATTTGTTCCTAAGAATAAGAAGCTAATCAGTTTAGTCCTTCTGTGTGGTTAGGTAGGTTCAGGCAAAGTCAATATGCTGTGTTTTCCTATATATCATTGTAGAAAGATAATGAATTTAAAAAGCCCAAGTTTGTCAAACCTAATGGTAAAAGCAGGTAGCAATTTAGCTTTTAAAAGTTGCAGTGTAGAACTAGAGAGATGACTCAGCTGTTAGAGGTTAGGTGCACAATCAAGAAAAAAAGCTACAGTGTAGAATTTCTGTCTTGTTAGTAGGCAGGTCAAGGGTTGATAGTTTAGAGAGATTTGTGGTAAAGAACTAAGTAATAGCATAGAACCATTAAAGCTACAAAAATAACAACTTTCTAAAGAGTGAAGAAAAGTGCTGTGGCTTTTGTTGGATGGTGGATTCATCCAAAACCAGTTCATGGTCAAAGGTAAGCAGCACCTTTCTGTGTGCAGGAGCTATAGTGAAGGGGGTGGAGAAACACTGCACATTCTCATCCTCTGGAAGGAGAGAGCTTTATTTGTAGGATCTCTGCAGTCCATGAGGTTGCCTCATCATCATATTTCTAGAACTTTCAATTGTGTCTGAAATTCTCTCATCAGAAAAAACATTTATCATTTTGCATCATAACTTGAGTTTCCAATGTCTTACTGGGCACCTGTAATCTCACCATTGTTATAGGAAATGAGAGGCAGAGACCATACAGTTGCCTGGAAGCTCAAGGGCCACTAACCTCGTGATCATAATAGCAAAAGCATGAGAGTCCCTGCTGCAAAAACAAGGGGTTAAAGGTGCTTATTGACTCCCAAGATTTGTCCTCTGAACTCTATACTCTTGCTTCTTCCCCATACCTTATACATCATTTGTAAACACACATACCATACACACATAAAAACACACATACACACACAGTGCAGCTAGTAGGGCCTCTTAATTTTCCCAATGGTAATCTACATCAAACTATATTCCTTGTTCTTTTAAACATTTTTATTTTGAGATAGCATCTTGCTAAGTTGAATGAGCAAACCTTGTACTCCTACTGGAATCCCTATATGCTTTGAACTTGGGATCTTCCTGCTTCTGTCTTCCAAGAACCTGGTATTTCAGGCCTGTGTCACTAAGTACATATGCATTTTAACTCTATGTTTGGTGAGGAATATTGAGAGTTGTACAGAATTGTTGGAGAAACAGGGATCATGGTTTGAATGTGGAATGTCCCCGATAGGTTCATGTATCCAAACTTTGAATCTCAACAGGGGTGAGCATTGAGGTGGGATTTCATTGTAACTGAAGTGGCTAAAGACTTGAGGTTTCTTAGCCTGTCCCTATTTCCTGTCCTTTTTCTGCTTTCTGACTACAGGAGTGATGTGACCAGTTACTTCAGGCTTCTGCCACCATGATGTGGTATGTGGAACTTCGTTGACATCATTGAACTGTATTCTTAGAATCTGTGAGCTGGAAGAAACCTTTCTTCCCTCAAGTTGTTTCTTATTAGGTATTTGGCCAAAGCTTTCAGAAAAGTAATTAATGGAGAGTGTCTGATCTATACAGGGAATCTGGTATGGAGTCGGGGAGATATTGCAATGTCAGCTTTTTCAGATTCTTATTTGTGTCCTGTGAGATATGGATGCTCATTTTCTCTGGGCATTGAGAAGGCACTTCTTATCCAAAGGTCTTAGAACCTACATCAGAATAATATCAGGTTTTATGTCTTGCTTCAGAGAGTCATAAAACTTCAAAGTAACATTCCCACTTCTGCCATTTTCTTCAAATATACCAAATGTCATTTCTGGAGTAGCAATGTCCTAAATATCATTATCTTTATTAGCTAATAGGAAATTTGTTTAACATAGAACTGGTTTAATGTAAACTCATAAGAGTTGTACTTAGAGACTAGGAAAGCAATAGTACTATTTATTAAGCATGTCATCTTTTCAAGTCAATCAATCAAGAAATTACAAGAGGGCCAAGGAAGATATTGAGCTGTAGTTGGAGGGTGGGCATGTCTATAGGTTAGCCAAGGAAGTTCTCATTCTCACTACTAAGGCCTAGAGACATGGGGTACATGGCCAGGGAGCCTCAGGGTGATCCTTTGATGCTCCTGAGGTGGACTAGTAGCAGTGGGTGATGGAAGGCAAATAGTGGGAAAGCCAATTTGTACATTTAACCAGCAGTGAGTGTGGAGCAGTGACAAGTTTCCATCCAAGAAAAATGTGGGAGTGCCTCAGTTTGGCAGTCCATAGAGCAGTGGACTTTCTCAGTGGAGGGCCCTGAGAAAGGAAAACACGCTCCTAAGAAGGTGGGGGAGGCACTGAAGTTGCATGTAGAAGAATGAAGGGGCTATCCTGAGCCTTGTCCTGCATGATAATTAAGGGGGAGGGGTGGAACGTTAGAGGCTGGCTCCAGGAAACGAGAGTTCAGTTGTTTAATGGGACAGTCAAAAGGTAAATGTTTTCTCTCCATTCTGTAGACACGGCAGCAAAACATTGTCAATTAACTCCCTGGCAACTAAGCCCATTTAAAAAGCCATGGCCCATGAGTGAACCACAAGAACACCAGTTTTCAGGAAACCCTGAACCCCGCAGAGGTTTGAGTTATCTCTTATGTGGGCTTACATATGCGGATGTTAGTTTTTACTCTCTCTTGGATTCCTTGGAGATATTGGCATTTTATTTGTTTATTTTTATGTGGTATCAGAGTTGAACCCTGAGCTTTGTTTATGCCAGGCAAGGGCTGGCACTGAGACACTTCTCGGTCAACCCCAGGCTTGTGATTTCCTGCTACCCTGCTGGAAGACTTAATCAAATCTTAAGAGAAAAAATTCTTCCACTTTTCTCTCAGATAGCGGCCATCTAGAGGAAGCCAAGTGTACCAAAGAAACACAATTGGTATTAAAGTCTTTTGTGTGTCTCAGTACCTTTGTGAAGGGTAACATGGGAGAGAATGGTTCTTTTCCATAGAGAGCAAGTGTGGTCATCAACGACTATAAAGTCAGCTCTCATTATAGCTTGAATAAGTCTGCATAGACCAGCTGATGGACAAATGATTTGTTGTCTTGGAGAATGCTGCAGACAGGACTGTGTTTTGTACCTGTGTATGCTGTAAATTTGCTTTTGATGGATGCTGTGACCACAAGGAATTTAAAGGTAGGCTACAGCAAATCTTCATGTGTAGATGCCAATATTAGAAGCAGAAATTCAGAAAAGGTCCTATCTCCCCATGTTGTTTCATGCCTCTAGGGCAGGAAAGGCATTTCCCTTTGTTCAAAACAAACCAGTGGATTCAGTCTCTGCAGTGAGCAAAAAGACTATGAGTCTGCATTTTATGATGTGGAGAGTGGCTGGTTTGAATTTTAGGTAGGAGGGTGAATTTCAATTTCACTTATTGTTGCAATTTAAAATGGACAGATATTTTTGTGATATTTTACTTTGTGAGAAGTCGCAAGTTCTTGTTGGCCATTCATTTTAGAAGATCATGTGTGGGGATGAAGATGTGGTTCAGCAGTTCAGACCCAAATTTGGGTGTGAGCTCCCACATTAGGTGGCTCACAGATGTCTATAACTCCAGCTCCACAGGAAAGGGCACCCTCTTCTGTTCTCCATGGCCACCCAGTCATATGTGGCACACACATATATACACATAAATGTAAATAAAAATATTTTTGAAAGTCAGGTATTTATTGTCTGAGAGCTTTGAACTCAAAGTTTTTGATTTATTGTATTGAATGAATGAAGTATTCTAGGCCACATGTGAGAAACACAAAGATGTTTTTGTGGCTCCTAAAAAAAAATCACCTAGTGTCATTGTTATTTACAGGTGATATATTGACTTTGAAAGTCACGTGGGGATAGTAGCATGGGTTATGTTGATGACAGTGGCTTCCCGCACAAGCCTGAAGATCTGAGTGCAAACCCAGAACTCATTGTAGGCGCATTTCACAGAGTAAAGCCACTGACAGAAGTGAAAAGGTGAAGCAGGAACTGTGTGTCTGTTGACTTGATCTCTGTGAAGATCTCCTTAGATGTAGAGCAGCATATTAAAAAACGAGAGTTTCAAGGATGATTCAAAAGTCATTCACAGATATTAAAACTCTATGTAAAGCATATGCTTAAAATATCTTGAGATATAGAATTCTATTAAGTACAGCTGTCTCAGTTTTATAGCAGTCACAATTTTGTCTTAGGGTTTCTGTTGACGTGGTAAAGCACTATGACCAAACATAAGTTGGGGGGAAAGGGTTAATTTAGCTTACAGTTCCACATCACAGCTCATCACCAAAGGAAGTCAGGACAGGAACTGAAGGAGGGCAGGATTGGAAGCAGAAGCCATGGAGGAATTCTTATGGCCTTGTCCCTCCTGACTTGGTCAGCTAGCCTTCTCGGAGGTACCACCAGTGAGTCGCAACTCCCCCAGTGAGCTGGACCCTCCCAAATCCATCACCAATCAAGAAAATGCACCACAGGCTTGCTCACAAGGCAGTTTGGTGGATGTATTTTTCTCATCACTTTTCCTCCTTCCAGAAGGACTCTAGTTTGTGTCAAGTCAACAGAAAACTATCAGAGCAAATGTGTTCACATTAAGTATTTCATATTTCTTGTTGTTTGTGTTTGAGCTTTGATTGTTTCAGAGGCAAAGTTGGCTTAACCTGTGAAATAACCTCTTAGTGGTTTAATTTATGCCTTAAAAAATAAAAATATCCAAGTGTACGTCTATCCATGTTTCTCTCTCTCTCATTGCTTATGTTGAGTTTAATTGTGTGTGTGTGTGTATGTGTGGTGTGTATGTATGTGCATGTATGTGTGAGAATGTCCACAACTGTACCCATGTGGAGGTCACAGGAGGTCTTTGAATGTTGTCCTCTTGCTCTCCACCTTACTAACTTCAGACACAATATCCTACTAAACATGAAGCTTGCCATTTTGGCTAGACTGGATTGTCATTTTAGCTAGGCTGGCATGCCCTATTGGCTAGGCTGGCATACCATTTTGGCTAGGCTGGCTTGCTATAAGCTTCCAGGATCTGCCTGTTTTTGTCTTTCAACACTGAAGTTACAGCAACCTTGCCTGGCATTTATGTGGGTTTTGGGGATGCAAACCCAGATTGTCAAGCTTGTACAGCCACTCTCTGAGCCAGCTCCCTCGCTCTCTGGTTTTGTTTTAGGATAGATTCTTACTTTGGAGTCCAGGCTGGTCTTAAAGTGTCCGTCTTTATCCCTCAGGTTCCTCCTTGGGATCACAGGCTTGCACCATCCTGCTCACCTCTGAAATCTGAAATTTTACTCATAATGTTTGGAATCAAATAGAACACATTCTAAGGTATTCTCAAATTTCAGTTGATCATTGACTTGGACTATTTAGTAAACCAGGTTAAGAGAGTGGTTGTGTGGACCATCTGACCTCCAGAGGGCTTTTGCAGGATATAGTTAAGAACCAGACTGGAGGATCCAATTGGTAGTCATCAATTATTTTCATCTTCCAGGACTTTAAAGAGAAAAAGGTGGCTTGTATTCTCACTGAGAATAAGTGACAATGACTGCTTAATTTTAATGGGACTCAGAGAACACTCTGCAGAAGAAAGCAAGAGCTAGAGGATTGAGAAGAGTGCTGTGAAATGCTGTCACCTGGACATGACATGGCCCCACACCCATGAACTCATAGAGGCTGTGATTACCTGTGCAACACCTGCACAAAGGGATGGAATCAACAATCGAATATGCTTGGGGAAGGGGCTCTTGAGGCTGAGATGCCATTGGCAGTTGATTGCTGTTGGGAGACAGAGTAATTTTTCTTTGCGGGTGCAGTTGTTGTGGTGGAGGACCACCCTGCTCTCATGGATGACCCAATGTCTACATGCATATAAGAAGCACTACAAGGATTCAGTGGACAGAAGAAGGAGGAGGAGGAGGCAGCAACATGAAGTTGATGGGAGAAATAGGGGTGTATATAATCAAAACACATTATATACATGTATGAAATTCTCAAGAATAAAGGAAAATATTATGAAAAAAATTAAGTAGAGAGTGAAGCAGACACTTGATGTGCAGGTGCATAGGCATACATGTTAAGCATATAGATAGGGGACCGGAGAGATGGTTAATGGTTAAGAACACTGGCTGTTCTTCCAGAGGTCCTGAGATCAATTCCCAGCACCCACATGGTGGCACACAACTGTCTGTTATTGTAGTCCCATGTGATCTGATGCCCTCTTATGGTGTGCAGACATGTACACAGACAAAATACCCATATACATAAAACATAATCAAATAAATTAAAAAGCAAAATAAAGAAAAACAAGCATGTGCACACACATGAAATATAGAAATAATCAAAGAAACTCAATAATTTGGCACAATGATTTATCATTAAACACCTATGACTTTGTACTTTATAAACATACAGACATATTATAAACATAATAAAAGTGTTTAATCATAAATTGGTACATCTTAAAATATAAAGTTAGTGTCATTTATTATTGACAGAAAATCATTCTATTTTTTTTCTGCAAAGCCCAGAAGGAAGATAATCAAAGAAAAGGACACTCCACTGTAAAATGACATATTTTATGTCTGATATGGAAGAAGCTATGCTGTAAGCAGTGGTGACAAATGAATGGCTTTGTCTTTGACACAATTGCAGAAATGATTCCCTTATCCTTAGTGAGCTGAAAGATAACAGCTCTTTATCAGAAAAGCATCTCTCCCGGGGGTCATTTTCCCCTTTCCTAGACTCAAGGGGGTTTAATGGAGATGAAATATAAAATTGCAAATCTGCTTATTCACATATTATTTCATTTTTTTCTGATTGCATACTTGTTTTATGAATGCTTGGGAATAGCTAATCTCATCTGTAAAATAAACTGAAAGCATTTACATATCAATGTGTTGTGACTATTTTCTCCTATCAAACCTGTTAGAGGTAGTATACAACCACAGGACTAAAGAGCTAAAGGACTCCTATCTTTACTTATTAGTTTAGACCCAAGTATGTTACCTATCCCCATTGTTTTTCCTCAGTGAAGTCTAGAACGACTGAAATCACAAATTATGCTTCAGCAATAAGTGAATAGTTTTAATCAAGGTGTGAGTGTTTTTTGCAATAATTGCTTTCAGGTTACAAAATCTTATGGAAATCCTTGGTAAGCATTGCAGTTTAAAATGAGATGAGCTGGAGAGATGGCTCGGAAGAGCACTGATTGCTTTTTCAGAGGCCCTTGGTTCACAGCACCTACATGGAGCTCACAACTATTTCAAATCACAGGTCTAGGGAATCCAATGACCTCTCCTGGCCTCCATGGGCACTGTACATATAGTGTACAAAAGCAAGCAATACACGTTCACACACACACAAAATAGTAAACAAGTGAGATGAAATTTTGTCCTAGCATTTATTTTGTGTACGTAGACTTCACTTAAAGTTAAAGAAGTTGATGCATTCTCTTGAAGATTGATGAAAATATTTATTAACTCATATAACAACTCATTTATTAACTTTTACAAAGTACATGACCAATATCTAAGCTAGTAGACCTGTTGATGTTGTTGAGGATGTCTGCATTGTAATCAGAGACTGTGCTTTTCATTTCCCAGCCACCAAGACCAAAATAATCACACAAAAGTTATATTAATTACAAGGTCATTTGACCAACGACTCAGGCATATTTCTAGCTAGCTCTTATATCTTAAATAAACCCATTTCTATTATTTTATATCTTACCATGAAACTCATGGTTTGTTACCTCATATCTTGCTTCTTGGGTGGCTACATGGCATCTCCCTGACTCTGCCTTCTTTCCTCCTCTATCTCTGCTTGGATTGTCCACCTTGCTATAATCTGCCTTGCCATGGGGGCAAAACAGCCTCTTTATTAACCAACAGCAATAAAACATATTCATAGTATAAAGAGGGGAATCCCACATCACATTTCCTTTTCTGTCTAAATAAAAACGAAGGTTTTAACTTTAACATAGTAAAATGACATATAACAAAATAGGGAGCAAGCAAGAATTACAGTTACTATATTTCTTTGTGAGTCTAAAGTTTCATATCTAACTTGTCTTTTATCATAACTAAGGAAAACTATGACTATAATTATCTGTCTTCAACTCCATCAAAGGTCCCAGAAGGATATAATATTACCTAAGTAAACAGGGAATACATTGTAAGCAGCTTCTAAAACTCTGGGATTGACAGAGATAACTGGATGCCTGAATAGTCACCCAAAATTCTTCTCGAATGTTGGGGCATCCATCTTCAGCCTACAGGCCCACAGTATTCAGCACACTTTTTCATGAAGCAGGAAATCTGAAAGACTGTTTCGTCTCTATGTCCTGCAGAAAATCTTGCAGACTCGTTCATGAGGCAGGAACTCTGAATGACTGTCTCACCTTCTTTTGGCAAGTTCAGCAATCATTTTTCTGTGGGTCCTGTATGTCCAGTTTATACAGTGTACCTTCAATCAGTCCAGGCAAAAGCAGTTTCTTGCCCAAATGGCTAGTCTTGTCACATTGAAGGCAAATTCCATAATGTGTTTCTTCAATGTCCATCAACCTCTCAGGAGTAATTGGTGCTGCCATAAGTAGACATGTCTCACTGTTGAGAAAAGTCTAAGTTCTTAAATAATATTAAATGCCATATTCTATAGGTCTTTGAAGTGTTGAAAATTATCTATCTAACTGAAATATATCTCTGTATATCTAGAAAACCTAACATAATTAAAAGTTGGATAATTATAGATGACTATTAATTAGTATTTTTTAACTATACATTATATTTTTAAATGAGCTGCACAAACACAATACCTTAAACAAGAGCAGAAATGCATATGCATAGTGTAACAAAATCAACCTTAAATTTGTATCAATAAGGTTTTCTCTTTGCCCCATCTACTTCGAGAATAAAGACCATTCTCAGCAATCAGAAAATTTCAGAAAATGTGGACACCACTCTGAAGGGGCACACAGTTATTATGAAGGGCCCCAGAGGAACCCGCTGGAGGGACATCAATCACATCAATGTAGAGCTGAGTCTCCTGGGAAAGAAGAAGAGGCTCTGGGTTGACAAATAGTCAGGTAACTGAAAGGAACTGGCCACTGTCAGAACCATCTGTAGTCATGTTCAGAACAAGATCAAGGGTATTACACTGGGCTTCCATTACAAGATGAGGTCTGTGTACGCTCAATTCCCCATCAATGTCATTATTCAGGAGAATGGGTCTTTGGTTGAAATCCAAAATTTCTTGGGTGAAAATTATCAGCAGGGTTCAAATGAGGACAGACTTTGCTTGTTCTGTCTCTCAAGCACAGAAAGATGAGTTAATCCTTGAAGGAAATGATATTGAACTTGTTTCAAACTCAGTGGTTCTGATACAGCAAGCCACAACAGTTAAAAACAAGGATATCAGAAAGTTTTTAGATAGTATCTATGTTTCTGAAAAGGGAACAGTGCAACAGGCTGATGAATAAGACCTACGTTACCCAGCTTCAGAAAAAAGATCCTGAATTTTAAGTATGATTTGGCATGTCTTTTGTGACAATAAAAGACTTGTATTGAAAAAAATTTGTATCAATAGACCAAGATCCATACCAATGCGAAGTATTCATCTCTATATCATATCTTCATTATTTATTTTTTTAAGAAATTGACTGTGACCATTAGCCATTTACAACCAACTCTTTTTTAATATTTTATTTTATTACTTAAAAAATACCAATCCAGCTGGATTGGTGCGCTCCCATTAGTTCAGGCACACTGTCTCAGTAGGTGGACCAGCCCCTCACGGTCCTAACTTCCTAACTCATCTTCTCCCACCTTCTGCTCTTCACCTGCACCTTGGGGGCTCAATCCATTGCTCTGATGTGAATGTGGGTCTCTGTCTCTATCTCCATCCATTGGATGAAATTTCTATAATG
>PVIU01023579.1:5812-27235 GCA_004026605.1 Ondatra zibethicus
AGGGATGGGGGTGGGCCTTGGACTTCCAACAGGGCAGGGCACCATGCCCTCTTTCAAAGAAGAAGGGGGAGGGAGGAGGGGTGGGGAGGTAGTGGGAGGGGACCGGGAGAAGGGGAAGAAAGGTAAAAATTTTATTTCTTTAATTATGTTTTTGAATGGAAAAAATAAAACAAAACAATGTATGGAAAAAAATAAAAAAAAATAAAATGTCAACACAATAAAATAAAATAAAATAAAAGGTGTTTTGTTTTTATTCTTGATTCCTTTTTGTAGTACATTTAAGATGTTATGAATTAGGGTGATAATATTTATATGAGGCAAGTATTTTAAAATTTGCCAGTGATTTATTTCATTCCTATTAAGAATGAGTGCTTATTTTTGCCTAGTACCTTATAGAGGCTTATGATAGATATCTTACATAATAATTACATTTATATTTTTCAGAGATTGAACCATCCTTGAATTCTCTTAACAGAATCTCATTCATTCCATTATTTGATTACATTGATCCCATTATTTGATTACATTTTCTTTATAACTTTTTCATCTGTCATTTAAACATATGATTTTTTGTCTTACATAGGTTTGAAGATGAAATTATAATAAAATATCCTTCACTGAAATATTTTTATGTATCTGTAAGAAACTTTAGTAGTTCAGATTTACAATACTCATCAAGTAATGGGATTAAGTAATCATTAGTCATCTAGAAATTTGTTTTATGTTCAGTTCATTCTGCTTATAAAAAAACTGTTGTGCTAATAATATCCTTCACAGTCACTGTGCACTCTGAGGAGAGGCGATGGTCACAGCAAATGTCTCTTTCAGAAATGAGACAAAATGTGAACAAATGGACACTCCCATTGCTTGACCAATTTTGAAATCACAACAAATGTTTTTGCTCAGTTTCTTATCATTAATCTTGAATTTGGAAAGATATTTTGATTGGGAAAAGGAATCCTAGCTGAAGGTTTATGATAGTTATTTTAAAAGTGACCATCATGCTGTGATTTGCTATTTTTGAGGGCATGTTCAATGTCCTTCTTATTACGATTCTGTTGAAAATACAAATCTGGTTCTGTTTCTTTTATCTCTCTTATCACACTTTCTTCATAATTTGATTCTGAGATACCATGCCATGATTTTCTCTACTTTTATTCGTTGGGGTCTTTTGAGTTTCTTGATTGGTGGGTTTAGAAACTGTCTACCATAGAAGGATTGATTATTATTTTTTCTGAACTAAATGATAAACTTTCTTCTGCTACATAGGTCATTGTTTTCTGTTTGCTCATTTTTTAAATATGCAGATTTGTAAATAGTTTTTGTGATACAGCTTCAAGCTCTTCCTGTTCTTTACATTATCTATTCTACCATTATTTACACCTGGTGTTGTTTTTATTTGATATTCTTTATTTATTGTGTTGTGATTCTGTTTCTGTTATTTTAATATTCTTCATTTATATTTAATAATGTTCAACTTATTCTGTCTTCCTGTACTCATAAACAGTGATATATAATACATAGGTATGAACATTTTTGCTAGTTGTTTTTCTTCTCAATGATTTATGAAAATTTCAGATCCACCTTTCATACTTTCATACCTATTTTCTTACCTGGTCATTTTTGGGCACTTTATACTGTAATAATCTATTATTAACTTCTGGAGTTTGTTATGTCTATATTCACAAGTTTTGTTATAACTTGCAATCTTACTTTCAAATAAGAATGATGATTTAAGTTTCTGTCTTTAAAATTTGCTATTAATGTCAGATATACTTTTAGCCTTAATTAGACCTCACCTCTGAGAGAATTAGGAAGGTGTGCAGTTTTAAAATGATTATGACAAGATTAGCTCTTATGGACAGTAGACTGTATACAGCCATATGGTATGTGTGCACTCATGTGCCTGCATGTGTGTGTGTCTTTGATTTTGTGTGTGCATGTGTGTGTGTGTGTGTGTGTGTGTGTGTGTGCATGTGTTTGTGTGTCTTTACAATGTCTGGTCCCTAAAAAAATTCTTTTTCCCAAGGTCAGGTATTTAGACAAAAGTCACCATTCCTCAAGGGCTTAAAATAATTCTACTTCCTAAAAAGGGAGTCATTGTCCTTAGTTCGTGGCTCTTCCAATAACAAATGATTGTGTGCCTACTAAATTATCAAGATCAGTGCTAGCCTGTAGGCTCCCCCTACAGACCTTGCTCACAAACCTCACCCCAGCTCACAAGCTCCCTATTTCCCTTTTCCATGTAACCCTGTAAAAATTTCCCCTGTTGTTTCTCTCTGCTTTCCCAGGAGACAGACTTGGCAGTTCAGGAATAAAGTTTGGTCCTTTCATCCATGGAGCAGTTATTTTGGTTTCTTTATTGTGCCCATTTTTCATCCAAAAAGCACATTAAAGAAGTGATTTCCCAATTTCATGAAGGATGGAAGGTGCTGCCAAGCCAATGAACTTAAGAAAAATGTGGATCATTTATAACTAGGAGTTTATGCTTGAAAATTTTTTACCTGACATTAAAATATTAAGGAGATTGAAAGATGATTATATTTTAAAATGTTGAATTTTTAAGCATTGGCTTGGCAGTGACTGAGATAGTTGTAATGAAAAATAAGGAACTATTAGAATTTTGTAATTTCATGGAAAATAGTTTATTAGATATTATAGAAATGTCACCTAAACTGTCCTCAGGGAATAAAGAAAAGCTAAAAGAAACCATTTTATTTATTTTAGAACTTTTATTTTACAGCATTTTGAAAAGAATAAAGCTTTAGTTTTTGTTTAGAAACTCAAAAATAGAGATGTATTGCTGTACTGAAATGTAACACTGAAAATGGCTGTCTCTTTTTCACCTACAACACAGTGAAGAATGACATCTGATGATGCTCTCTCTAATCATGTTGCTTAATATTTTAAACTAGAGAACAGTGATTGTTTTAATTCACCAGTATACACTCACTCTTTTATTATAATATTTGATACATGTCATTGGTATTAAGACCATTTCTAAATCATAAACTTTACTATTCTGGGGACATGGTTTGTGACTTTATGACAGCCATAAAATTAGTATCCATAAATGCTGATGGCTACATTTTCCTTCATCCTCTTGGGAAAAAAAAGCATTAACTGCACTCTGTAAACTTAATTACATAAAAATTAAATTTGTGCTTAAAACAAGGACCAAAAAACAATTACCTGATTGTAACCCATCCAGTGTGCTCTGTCACCATTTCATTTCTAATTAATTTAATCAATGTCAAATTTTCTCCAATAACAAATATAATTGTGTCTTACATGAAAAGCAACAGTTTCAAGTTCTCAAATTGGACTAGAAAGAGTTGAAGAGCTGAGGACCATAATAAGGAGTGGAAATAATATTTTAACTGTGAGGTCATTTACTGAATAGATTGTACCAAGGATATGTTCTGCACTGTTATTATGTTCCATGTACTGAAGCTCCATTTGTTTAATAGTTATAAACTTACTTATGCTCAGCATCTTATATACATGCTGCCATTAGAGCTGTAAGATTTTAAGTATGGTGAAGTTATGTTTCCAGTTAGAGTACAGTAATTGAACTCTAATAGATAATAACTGTACACATAATAGATTAACTTCTAATGGAATTGATTTGATATTTTTCAGACATGAAAATTTCAGGAATGAAATACAATCTGGTTGTCATAGTTTAAATGATTAGATCAAATCATGATTTGCTACTCTATGTTAGTTCATCTTAATGTATTAATATATAGTATACTTAAACACTAATAAACTTACATCAGCTTTTTGGAAAATAATAAATTTTTAAAGAACAAGAAGTGACAGCAAATGGATATTGTGTAAAAATGCTCATGGACTTTCAGAATTAATAAAATCAGTTTCTTTTTTTGAAAAAGAACACATGAGTATGTTTCTTTTTGGTGATGGTTTGTAAATCCATTTCACAGCACACCTTTGGTAAAACATCCATGCAGGCTTGTCATCTTTTCTGAATTGTATGTCTAATTTTATTATTTACTTGTAAAACATGATACACCATTAAACACAAACATACTTATTTTGTTTATTCCTATATTTGATTTTAAATTTCATTAATAGTGACTTTGAAAATGGAAAGTAAGTCCCTAATGCTCATGAGGTATATTACAACACTACTTTTTGTTACAGCTCATGCATTTGGTAAGATGCTCATAGTTTCCACTTGAAGTTTCATGGCTTTTAATGATACACTTAAGTTTCTAATCTATCTTAAAGTAGTTATTGTGAGTCATGTGAGATCAGCATCTAACTCAGCATGTCTATATGTATATGCTTAGAATGTGTTTCCTATTTTTCCACACAGCGTTTTGAAAGCATATCATTTCTGCATTCATCTGTATGCACTCAGCCCCAGACTGACATTGTTATCACATGGTTTCAGTTCTGAATCACAACCTGATATTTTGAAATCATATAGGATGAGCCGGTTTTTTTCTTTTTCTAATTGTATCAATTCATAATTTTTAAATATCGATTTAGGGATTATTTGTCCATTTCAACAAAAAATCATTTTTGTTCCTAAAAGAAAGTTAGCCAAATATGTTGATCTATGTGGAAACAACAACAAAAATAAATCCTAACTTTTTGAGCTTGCTGAGGCAGGAGAATGGCACAGCTTTCACATGCTTACATTAAAACTTTATTTCATATTAGAAATATTTAATAGAAGTATGTGGTCTAACATTGATCTTATATGTGTTAAATTTATTCCTAAGGATGTTATGTTTTTGATAGCATTGAAATTGAATAATTTTCTCAATTTTTATTTTAAACCATTTGCCACTACTATTTAGAAATATAGCTGAACTTGTATACTGAATTTGTTATATTTATGCAACCAGATTTGTTTATTAGCTCTAATAGCTTTTGTCCTGGGTGGCTTATAAATTAATATACATATATATGTATATATGATCATGTTATCTTTCATAGAAAATATTAACTTTTCCTTTCCAATTTAAAGGTCTTTAGCTATATGTATTGTCTTTATGACTGTCCAAAGTATCATGTATGGTATTAAGCAGGAATTGTTTGCCTTGTTTAACACTCAGTATTATATCAGTAATCTTATATTGAGTTTTTCATGGATGGATTACTGTTACCAAGTTGTAATTATCATTTTTCCTTTTAGTTGGTGGCAGATGCTGTCCAAAAATGAATGTTTGAAATTTTCAAATGTTCCTGTCCTATCAATTTAGAAAATCTTAGCTTATTGCATTAATTTATTGTTATACTTGCCTTGAGTTGGTGCTTTTAGAGCAACATTAATTCCTTGGCTAAATAAGTCATTGTGTGATTGCTTCTGCATATTAGCAAAGATGGGTTGTTTTGTGTTTTCTTATCATCTTTTATATTTATGTTCTCAGGGCCATTGTTCTGAAATATTATTTTCCTGCAATGGTTTTGTATGACTTTGATCTTAGGATGATATTGGCCCTAATGAATGAGTTTGGAAATTTCTCTACTATTTTTCTTTATGAAAGATCTGTGATATTTCTTACACACACACACAAAAACAAACAAACAAAAAAAAAACACGACATTCATTGCAATCAAGTGGTATAATACCTGCAAATTAGTTAATTCTTTTGGTCAAAATTGTATGTGTGTATTTCAAAATCCCAAGGCTTAGCCAACTCACAGAGTTGTTAAGAACCGAATGAAATAGAACATGTTTGAAGGACTTGCCATGTTTCTTGGTTTTAGCTATTGTCATAATCTCTGGAATTTCCACAATAATTTACATTGCTGTTTGACTCAAAAACATCATGACTTATTTAAAACTTTTATTATTTATTTAAATAATATTATTTATTAGTTATTTAACTAGGAAATTGTAAGGTAACCTGTAGCTATGAAAAGTTGATTATAGCGATTAGGGTCCAGTAAAAAATGCAGAGAAGCACAAAGGAACGATGAAAGGTTGAATCAAGTGGTGATTGTAAATGGGACACATCACAGTGTATGAAAAGCAGACAACCATGCTCAAGTTCCAGTTATCTTTGAAAAAATTTTTCTGATGATTGAAAACTATGCATTAATCATCAGTTACACTTAACTTGTAACTTTAAAGTATCCCCTAGCAGGAAGTTGGAAAAGGAAATGGTCAGTTATAAACAGATACTAACACAAAGTCTGAACATGATCTAGGCAGTGTTCATCAGAGACAGAAAGCAATAGATAGATAGATAGATAGATAGATAGATAGATAGATAGATAGATAGATAGATAGATAGATTGATGATAGGTAGATAATGATAGAAAAGAGACAGATCTATATATAGAGAGAGTCATACCTGAACTAGCTTAATCTTTTGACACTATTTTTATTATTAATTAAAATTGTATTGTAAATATAGAAAATAGCATACTTTTAATATTATAAGTTTTATGCAAATTCTATTTCTTGTGATTAGCTAATATAGTGGTGTTTATCAGATATATTTTAATTGCTAATGAAAGCATAAAAGATTTTCAAATACCATCTGCCATTAACAAAATGCAAACAGGGCTCAAGAGACAGCTTAGCAGTTAAGAGTGCTGCAGGATCTTGTAGAACACATGGTTTCATTTTTCAGCACTCACATGATAGCCCATAACCATACTTAATAACAAATCCATGGCCATGATTCCCTCTTTTGACCTTCACAGGCATAAACACACTCATGGTGCACAAGCATCCATGTAGGCAAATGTCTGTATGCATAAAAGATCTAAAACCAGCAAAAATGCAAGCTTTATCTACAATAAGCCAATAAGCTACCTATGCACATCTATTACAATACTTCAATTAAAGTGACACAGAATTAGATATTGGAAAGGCTGTAAAATAACTGGTACACTCATACATTCCTCAGCCATGTAAAATAAACAGCTCAGATAAAAGTTTCATGCATGGTTTCTTATAAAGTTATACATAAACTGACCGCCCCATGCAAAAATTAGTTCAGTACCTGTGAACATTAAATTAAACTCTGTATGCATACAATGTTGAATGTGCACGTTAATAATTGAATTATTCTCAGTAGTTTCAAACTTGATAATAATTATGTGACTGTCACCTTGAGAATGGGTTTTTAAAAATCAAATGAAATCTATAAATAATATTCAATAAGCAAAATAACAACTAGTGTTATGAGTTTTCTAATTATTTTATTATTTTGAGATTATAATTACATCGTTTTACTCTTACCTTTTCTTCCTCCAAACCCTCCCATATATCCATCCCTCTTTAATCTCTTTCAAATTAATAATTTGTATTTTAACTCAACTGCTTTTTAAAATATGTTTGCAAGTTTAAGTAAGCTGTTGTTGATTTCTATACCATGTACTGTTTTTATTCTTTGCGTGAAATGATCAGAAAACAAAGTTCATTTGATTTGACACAAAACATATCAATAACTGCTTCTGGCTTGAGGGGAGTCAGGGCAGTAATTGACTGCCTTCAGATCCAAGGGCATGTTGGAAGACAGATTTATACCAGGATTGCTTAATACAGAAAGTCTATAATTTCAAAAACCATCCATTTCATTTATTAGTCTTGTTGATTGTTCATCAACATCTGCCCCATTGATTTTGTTAAAAGAAAAAATGATAATTTTAATTAGTTAAAGTTTATTCATTTAATTTCTGATTTGGACAGCATTTTATCTCTTTGTATTCTGATGAAAGGATGGAATTCTCTGATCACCTTGGAAATCAGTTGCGGAGGAGTCATTGCTTACTGGTTGCTAGGAGAGCATGGAGGGCATATGTATTGCTTTCCTACTCCTACACCTTGTGATTGTGTCCTAGAGTGTGACCTTTACTTTGCAGTATATTCCTGAAGGCCTCGCTCTACCATTCCTCTCAAAAGTGCTGTATTTGGGCCTCATGGAGGGACAAGATCTTGTTCAGCAAAACGTGTGTTATTACTGAAGATGACATCTATTTTCTGCTGTTTGAAACTTTAAAACTAATGAAGATGGAAACAACATTAAAGATAGCAATGCATCTACTTTTCAGAGAGGATAGTATGGTCTAAAAATTAAGCCTTCCTAGGTGATATTATTAAGCATTGATATCAGCCAATTTACAGGGATACTGAAAGGGGTAATAATTAATGAAAGGGTGGCAAACATCACATGCTCTCCACATCAAGGTAATTAATACCCTTTACTCTTTATAAAGGCTTCTGTGTAGGAGAGTAGGAACTGTGCCTTTTCTATCTTTAAATTAATTGCAGAGCAAAGAGTGTTGTGCTCAGACATCTTTCTCATCAACATAATGTTTCCATGTGGTTGCACACACTTATTGTAATTGACTTGACATGCATCCCTTTCAATCTGTCACCTGGAAATGTGGTGCAGTATTTATTTCAAATACATAATGCACCCAGAAGACATATTGCTGAGCTAGAGTATCGCAACTTCCAAGAGGAGACATATTGGTATGGGTGCATGACAAAGAGTCACATTAAGTGAATGCTAGTCACACCATGGTGAGACTGTGGCTATGCCAGGATTAGCCTGTAATCTGTCATCTATATTTCCTTTTCTCATTTTTTTTGCTAGATGGCATGTAGAGGCTGAACGTTATCTGTATTTGAATACTGTCACACAGTCTGTAATATATCTATGACAAAATCTCAAGATGTTAGTAACACTTTAAATTAGCAGGGTTGCAAAATCCCTCACATATTGCTTTTTCCAGCTTCAAGTTCCTATTTGATTCAAATTTTCATCATTATTTTGGTTCTTCCCTTAATTTTTTATTCTGTCATAAGCATTAGCTCACAAACATTAGCTAACTCTGCTTTGTAGAACAAATTTCTGGAGTCCATGAATCAAATATCTCTTTGGTAATCGGCCAGCATCCTAGGAGACTGTGGGTACCTTTGATAGTGTGGATAGATATGTTTTTAATGTTTTCAATTTCATCAGATTCTCAACCATGTTATGAACAACTTTCAACATTAATACATGTTCCTATATCATGTAAGTAAGGATTATAAAGCAAATCTAAAAACTAGATATAATTCAAAAGGCTTTTATTGAAGGAACAAAAAAATCCATAAGATTGAAAAAAGAACTATTCAATCTTAGGTACTAAGCTGAGTTTAAACACAAAAGGGATTTTAGTGATGGAGCTTTATACATTACAACATCAGGCTAAAATGTCAACACTTGTAGGAAAAACGGCATACATCTTGTTCAACTCCGAAAAACCCAAGAGTAATGCGCCTCCAACAATCAGATCTTCCCACCCTTGTTTATGTGTCTCTGCTAGAGTCACAAAATTCATTATTAAACACATTTAAATGTATATTTTGTTTAATACAGTCTAGAATTTTATGATACCAGAACATAATATAGACATTCAGAACAGGACACATTTTGAGGAGACATATTTACCTAGGAAAGCTAAGTGAGACGCTGCTATATAAAGCGCACCGATAGGGAGAAACATAAGCAGAGGGTGAGAGAGTTTAAATGACACAAGTGTTTCCAAGCAAAGACTCCTCTCAGTAGTAAATCTAACTTCATGTAACTACCAGCTTTAAGCAAAATTCTTCTGCTAAGCTGGTAAGAAAATAGTCAAAGATATTTAAGTGTTTTCTCATAGAAGGATTTCTTTTATTATACCACATTTTTGTAAATAAAGGCTATGAGATAGGAGACAGTCCAATTCTTAATATCAAAACAAATTCTCATGGATATTAATTTCAAATGAAAATGACAAAATCAAAAGAAGTCAAAATTAGTCACGTTCATAACAAACGTATTTCAAGATTCTAGTATCTGAATACCAAGTCAGGTGGTACACACTTGTAATCCCAATAATCAGGTTAGTGAATTAGGAAGCTCCATTTAGGAGACCTCCAGGGCTGCACAGATAATCTTACAAAATCCAGGGTTTAGAAATATTGCTCAGTGTGGTAAAACACTTGCCAATCATGTTACCAAGTATTAGAATAGATTTTATCACCACAAACATATACAAATGCATAAAACAACACACACATGCCCCATGTACACAAATGTTCATATTATATTCTGCTTTGAGTCTTTAAAATATGTATGAATTACATACAATTTAATATATTATACATTAAACGTATTTTATATATTACACACACACACACATATCCAGATTTGCAGCACAGAATCGTATCACAGAGTGCAAAGAATGTGAAGAGTTTTTCTAGGAATGAGTAGCTAAATCGGATAGGCAGGAACATTATCCAATCACCTCTACTCTATTGAAAGAAAAATGTCTGCCTTTATTGCAAAAAAGTCAGCTGTGAATACTTATTTTCTGATAGAATACAATAAGTCCCTATAACATCCCTGGTTTTTAGCTGAGAAAGTTGCCATCAATGCACTTGTTTATACTATTTTTCAGTTCACTGAAGGACCTTACTCACTAAAGAAATAAACACTGAAGTACAAAACAATAGAATGACTTTCAGGCATCAGATGTCACAGTAGATTAAATAGTATTTATCACATCATCCCTCTTAATCTGAAAGTCACATGAAAGAAATGTCAACAGAGACACTTTATAGTTCTTGATCCTTATGCATTATTGTAGAAAAGGAAAATTTAAAACCCTTGTACTGTTTAAGAGGCACAACAGACTTTCTCCAATGTACATATGTGCAGATCTGTAATAATCAAGGGGAGCAATTAAAGAGAACCTTTTAATTAGAATCTCAGTCTTTTTATTATTAATTTATTAATATTTAATTTGTGGTTTGGTTTTTCTTTATTTGGCTTGGTTAGGTTTTTTGAGGGGTTTGTTTGTTTCTTTTTAGAAAGGGTTTTTCTGTGTAGCCTTGGCTATCCTTGTACTCACTATGTGGACCAGACTGGTCTGGTCTTGAACTCACAGAGATTCACATGCTTCGGACTCCTGAGTTCTGTAACTACAGGTGTGTGCCACTACCACCTGGCTTCAAATCTTTTAGAGAAGATGTTTCAGACATCAAATTTTTCGTGCTTGAGATGAGAAAAGTAATGGGAAATGGAGCATCCTGACTGGGGGTGGAAGAGATACTTTCAAACCTTTGGTATCCTAGACTCTATAAGAATAAAAAGTGAAAAATGGTGTAACAGTAACCCTGCCTCACATCAGAATCTTTAATCGTGGTTCACTGTATGAAAGTCTCTTTTATTTTCCTGAATTGCTTACATGATAACCAACTTATATCAGGAAAAATTACTTTGTGTGCCACTTAAGTATGCAATTTAAAAATTCCAATTATCTTTACATTAAGTTGTAATTGCCAACATGTTTTAGATATGCAGCAGTAAGAGAGATAATTAAATTAAATATAAACACAAGCATATAATGTGAAAGTATATATTTTAAATATATAAAAGAAATTTGAAAACCTAATGATTAAATAGATGGAAGGAGAAACAATAATAACAAAAGAGTAGTGGTAAGTATATAATAAAATAAATTTAAGTTGAAATATGCATAGAAAATAAAATAGATAAAATCCCACCTCTGTTAGAATGTTTATTATCAACAAAAAACTAAACTTTATACATTGATAGGGATATCTGTTAATTAAGATTCTATTGAAATCAATATGAGGCATCTTGAAATATTCAATTAGATCTACTATATTTGCCTAACATATCACTTTTAAGTATATAAAACAATAAAGTCAAACATAAAATGGTTATTCCCACCCCAAAATATTTATCATCACTATTAATGATGGTCCAATTACAAAATCAGCAAAGATGCCTCTCATTGGAAAAGTAATAAATAAGGGGAGTGTGTGTATGTGTGTGTGTGTGTGTCCACAAAGAAGAAAAAGATCACACTATTAGCAGAAAACATACATAAGACTAGAGATCAGCTGTTATGCAAACTAATCCAGACTCAGCAAAACAAGTATCTAGTACCATTGCATGGTGCACACACAGGTCTCTTTGTTCAGAGGCAGAGAGAAGAAGTTCGTGAGCTTAATTAATGACAGTCTCAACTTCATAGTGAGATCCTATCAAAAACTAAAATAAGAATAATTAAATACATCATGTTTTCATTAATATGTGAAATTCAGAGCAGAAAAAAGATAAAGAAAGTAGACATGAGAAGAAGAGACTTGGGGCAGCAGTAAGGAAATCACAAAGAGCTATGTGGTTTGGACATTAATCAATAATGCCATATAGACTCATAGGAGGCCCAAATGCCATGATCAAACCTTAGTTATTTATAGTAAGCATGAAATAAAATATTTAAAATCATCTCCACAAGTCTAGAGTAAATTGGCATGTAGTATTTGACATTATTGAAAATCAATTTGTATTATCTACCAGCTGTAGTAAGAGGTTAAGTATCATATCCTGATGAGAATATACAATAGTTCTATAAAAAACCATCCAACACTAGGTAGCAGGATCTGAGAAGTCATTTATATATACTTTTGTGCTGTGATTCAATAAGAACATGCTTGTCTAAATTTTTTAATTGTCATGAAATCTGCTAGACTCTAATAATAGTAGTGATATGAAAAGTTTGAAAGTGAAATCACAACTTCAAATCATAAACCTTCCTATAAGATGAGGTTCCTGATGAATGTCATAAAAAGTGGGAAAACATTTAATATAGGAAGGTGACTAACTAGCATGGCATAAAAATAGGATGTTTGATACATAATTCAGAACATGTGCTGCGTATCCTGGGTGAAGTTAGGGGTGGAGATTAAATACATCTAATCTACATTTTTATAAAATGATACTTGTGTGCTTTAAAACACTTCATTTGAACACATTTGGATACTAAACATTTTCAAATTTCAACTGAATTTCAAAAATCAGCCAATCATTCTTAGCCATAAACTACATTATCATTTTTATCATTTTTTTGTAAAGAATTCTTAGAGGACATTTATCAATGCTATAAATATGGAGCAACATATCTAAACAATCATGAGTCCAGGAACCTACTACTCAAAATCAAGACCTATATTGTCCTCTTCCCTTTCTGAAACATTGTCAGCCTCTGAAGACATGAATAGCTGTGGTTCTGTAGTCTAAGAACAATTATTTGCAGCACCAGAGATATTCAGTTTATTTCCTGGAGCCTGATTGAGTCACATCAAGCGCTTCTTTATTGACTATAAAGTGGGCCATGTTTACTGGTTTTAGAGATTACTTTGTCTCATGACAAAGCTCAAAGAGCATCCTGCTACTTAATGAAGCCGAACAGTTGTCATTTGGAAAAATGAAGCTATAACAGCACTGGAGATGGAACAAGGAGAAATTTCAACCTCATATCAAAAGGAAACAAATCCCTGGTTATTATGAATATTGGATGGGAATCAGTGAAGTGGGTAGTTGCTCTGGAAGCCATATAGTATCAGGTATTTCTTCTTTTAGGGTTTAATCACTACTTTGTAGTAATGCATTATACCGCTGGCATTTCAAGGGACTCCTGTCTTTCCCAACTTTGCTTTCTTTTGCTTACACTTCATACATGTCAGATTCAGCTTGCTGAACTTGCCTTGTGTGTGTAGAATGTCCCTCCCTGAGGCTGATAGGTTTAAATCAGATTCTTTCTAGAGGATGGAGATTTTTTTCTACTAAATTTTTTGTACCTCAAGAAAACTTAGACTTCATTTACTTTATACAAGTGTTCTCATGGGCAAATCTGAACCTCCATCTTTTAATGAGAATTCATTGCCTAATTTTTGTCGGTAATTTTCTGGATTTTTTGTATCTTGTAGCTATGCTTACAAGCTATACTTGACCTAAACATTTCAAAGTAGAGTTCTGCTTTGGCATTCTTTACAAATAACCATACTTTTAAGTATTATTATTTATTAAATCAATTTAATCTTCCCAACCATTTTTTTATTCATAGTAGTTTTAAACTAACAATGGCTTCTACCATACCTATGGTTACTTTTTGTTGACACAATATTTTGTGGCAATAATACAATATTAATTATGACATACTGTTTAAATGTTAATCTTATTTTATTAACTGACATGAACACATTTCAGCCTAACGAGAATGGTTCCAGATAACAACAATTCCTTAGCATGATTATTATTTCCATTCCTTTCATTCTAACCCCTTTGTTCTGATGGTAAAAAGACTCCAGAAGGCCATTATAGAGCACCAAACTGAGAGCAAGCTTTTCTACACTGACTAAATGATTACACCAATATCCAGTTTCTGCTTAGTCTTCTAGGCATATGTCTGCTTTGAATGAAAAATGTTTAGAGGCCAGAGTCACTCTTATCCATCATCAACCATACACAGCTTTACATCTAAAAGTGATATAATATATCTTGGTTAACACTGACTTGAAGATTGCTGACCATAAGATATACAGGGGCAAAAAATGTGAATGTATTTCCCTTTCATATATAAAATTAAAAGCAAGGTTACTATTTTTAAAACTAAAAAAGGAAATTATGCTATGTATTTAAAAATTATTTGCAAAATTATCTTATAATATCATGCCTATTTTCTAGTGAATGAATGAGGCATCATTGTCCATCATAAGGAAGAATGCTTAAGAGATTGAGTCCATTTTTAATAAGGACTAAAAAGTAAAACTTAATAGCAATTTACTGTCTACCATACTATAAATTATTAAGTTTAATATGATTTTATTTCCTCTTGTTTTCCAAATAAATTCCTAAAAGAAAATAAATTTAATTGTTTTTTGTCTTTAAACTTTATAAAAGATGTCTTCTTAGATTTCAAAAGAAGCAGTACTTTTGAACATATAATTCAATGTAAAATTACTAGTTAAGAAACAAATAATAGCTTCAATTAGCTATCTGATTATAGACTTGATAAACAATAAATTATGTTAAAATTTGCTCTAATTTTTGATACATTAATTTAGACATTTATTTAGGATATTTACTTATAAGCTACATGGCATTATTTTTGTTTCTAAAAATGATAAATAATATTTTATTTTATAAATTATGACTTTTATGTCTGGAATAGATTTCTGTCTCTTTGAGCTTCTTAAATTTGTAAAACTGCCTCATGTCAAGTCTATTATTTTTTCTTCTTGAGACACTTATCTCCAGTCTTTAGTAAGCTAAGCCGCATGCAACACTGAAGTCACAGGTACTCTAGATTTTTCTCAAGTTGGCTATTTGGATTGGTTACCTACCCACATTACACAGAGGTATTCCCACACTTGTATTTTTTAAAATTTAGTTTTCCCATAAGAATAAAAAGCCCACCAGTGACAAAAACAAGTAAATTTTGATAAGGATTATTTTTTTCAAAACTTCTTCTTTTCTTTGATTGCATAATAAACATCATAATATTTTTTGATAACCAGCAAATGGTCTCTACTACTGACTAACAAGGAGTCTCTGAAATTCCAAGCAAGATAAGGAATTCCCTGCACTCTGTCTGCACCATGTCCTTGTTCAACCAAGAAACTAATAAGCCTATCAATCTGCATTTCTTCTTCTTTCCTATTGTTTCCTTTTCTGTGTTTTCCTCTGCTTTTATACTCCTTGTCAAACTGCGAAAGAAAATCTACTACTCAAGAATGACGGGATTTGTAGTGAGGAAGGAAACTAAAGAGACTAGGGCTGGGCAAACGTACAAATGATTTAGAATGCTTCGTCATTTTCATTTGGTGAAATTAGGCAATCTTCCTAATCCTTCATAGTGTGAGAAAGGGATTTCATTTTTGTGGCTATATTACAAGATATCTCTACATATGGGCATTTAACATTTTTTAAGTTTACGGAAATTGTAACTATGTCAGTGTTCTAGCCGCTCTCTCACCATAAATGGGCATTTATGAAACATTTTATTTGATTACTGCTATGTGATAATGTATTGCTAATGCAAAGTAAATTCATGACTGCTCTTTCCATGAGGAAATAATCACTGGTTTATTACAGCTGAGACTAGTAATTCAATTATTGATTTTTCCCTGCTCAACACTGAGCATTTTCTGCAGCTAAAATATGATCTTCTATTCAAACCCATATGTGTTTGGGGAAAATATATTATATATATAAATGTGTGAGAGAGGAACACTTTAGAAAAAAAAACATTATGGAATAATTTAAACCATGTTTTTAGTTTTTATTTGTGCTAAATATTTAATATTTTATTATATTGTGTGTTCACATAGTATATATGGATATCAGAGAACAAATTGTGGTAGTCAGTTTTTTACTTTTACCATGTAGATCCTGGGATTGTATTCATTCTTCAGGCTCAGCAACAAACACCTTTGCCTTTGAGCTATTTTACTGGTGATGTGCTGAATCTTTAGTAACATGAAAATGAAAGAACGCTTTCAAAGAATGTCATGACCAGATGTTTACATTCAGGGATAAATTTGCCTTTATTATGATTGCCAATATCTCAATGATGTTTAGTGTTCTTTTCAAACAACTGAATTATATCAGTAAAATATCAAAAATTAACTGTGCTTTTTAAAGAAAGGAAAAATAAAATAAATTATTATAAATACATTTTTAGCAATGAGAGAGAGTTTTCTGTTACCTCTATAATCAACAAAAACACTAGAAATCTTGTGATCTGTATATAAATAAGAAAGATATATTTTATATATTGTATGAATAGTCCAGAGCTCAACAGTATGATAGACATGTTACAAATCTTTCTATAAATCCAATCTTGCAGAAGGTGTTAGAAGGAAAACTCCAACTGAAAGAGGGTAAATAAACCCATGAAAATTCAGGAGATACATAATCCCATACAAGCAAGATCAAAAGAACAGAAACACACAGTCACAAACACATTCACACACACACAATCACCAACAACAAGAACCAACACTGATTTGTCATTGATGTCTTTCTTTGTCAATGGTTCCAATTCCCCAGTCAAAATGCACAGACTAAGAGAATGGATGTAAATAAGATCCATCCTTCTGCTGCATCACAAAATCATACTTCAATATCAAAGATAGACATTACTTCGTGGTAAAAGGTTAGAAACAGATATTCCAAGAAAATGAACCAAAGAAGCAAGCTGTTATAGCTGTTTTAGTATCCAACAAGATAGACTTCAAATAAAAACTAAAGAGAAGTGATAGGGAAGGACATTACATGCATAGGAAAAATCTACCAAGATGACATTTTCATTCTTGAAATTTATGCCCCAAACACAATGGTACCAAAATATGTAAAAAAACAAGCACTACTACAGCTTAAATCACATATTGACCCTTACACACAGATAGTGTGATACCCTACTGATACCCCACTCTCACCAATAAACAGGCCACTTCATAAAAACTAAACAGAGAAATAGTGCAGCTAACAAAATTTGTAAATGAAATGAATCTAGCAGATACATAGAGAAAATTTCACTGTAACACAAAAGAATATACCTTCTTCTCTGCACCTCACCTAGCTTTATCCAAAATTAACCACGTACTTGGACACAAAGCAAGTTGTAACAGAGATAATAAAATTGAAACAACTTTCTACAACCTATCAAACTACCAATGATTTAAGCTACATATCAACAATATAAACAACAGAAAGTTTACAAACTCATAAAAATTCAGCAAATCTCTAGTAACTGTGAAATGGATCAAGATGAAAATAATTAAATCAAAGGCTTTCTAGAAATCAATGAAAATGAATACAAAGCATACCCAAATTTTTATGACACAATAAAAGTAGCATTGAGGAAAGCTCATAGCACTAAGTGCCAACATAGAAAAAGAAAATTGGATTGACCTCATATTTTCAGGTAAGAGCACACCTGAAAGCTGTGGACAAAAAAAAATGTAATCATACCCTAATCAAACTGATGGCTGAAATCAATAAAATAGAAATAAAGAGAACAACACAAAAAATAAATGAAACAAAGAATTAGTTCTTTGAGAAAATCAGCAAGATAGACAATACATTACCCAAATTAACCAAAAGACAGAAAAAGTATCCAAATTAAGAAAATAAGAACCAAAATGGGGGCATAAAAACAGACACCAAATAATTTCAAATAATCATAAAAATATACTTTCAAAACCTGTAATCCATCCAATTGGAAATTTAAAAATAATGGTTAATTTTCTTTATAGGTACAAATTAACAAAGTTAAGTAAAGATCTGATAAACAATTTAAATATACCTAAAAGCCTAATGACAAAGAAGCAGTCACTAAAAGTCTCCCAAACAACAACAACAACAACAAAAGTCCAAATTGGATGGTCACATAGAATTCTATCAGACATTCAAAGGAGAGTTAACACTAATACTCTCAAATCATTCACAAAGGAGAAATAGAAGGAAAATTCCCAACTCATTTTATGAGGCCACTGTTACCCTGATACCCAAACCACATAAAGTCTCAACAAAGAAAAAGAATTACAGAGCAATTTTTCTTTTGAACACAGACGCAAAAATACTCAACAACATACTTGCAAACAAAATCCAAGACTGTATCCAAAATACTTCCACTATGATCAAGTAGGCTTCATCCCAGGAATTCAGGGATGGTTTAATATGTGAAAATCAATAAAAGTTAATCTACCATAAACAAATGAAAAAAATAAAAAATGTAAAACCACATAAGCATCTTACTAAATGACAAATAGACATTTGATAAAATCCAACATGTCTCAATGATAAAAATCCTGGGAGATTGAGGATACAAGGGGCCTACCTGTACATAGTAAAGGCAATTTATGTCAAACTATTGCCAACACCAAATTAAATGGAGAGAAAATAAAGCAGTTCCACTAAAATAAAAAACAAGACAAGACTGCCTACTCTCTCCATATCAATCCAATATAGTTCTTAAAGTTTTAACATTAAGATAACTGAAGGAGATAAAGGCAAATTAGAAAGAAAAAAAATCAAATTATTGTTATTTGAAGATAATATAATTATATACAAAATTCAATTAAAAAACATGAGGGAATTAATACAGCTGGTAAACACTTTTAGCAAAGAAGCTAGATACAAGATTCACTTAAAACAAAATAGTGCTGGTGTAACTTGAGGTTGGCATGTAGATACATGAATGCAAATAGATCTGTATCTATCATCCTAAACACAGCTTAAGTCCAAATAGATAAAGACCTCAAAATACATTGATCCTGATAAGAGAGAAAGTGGGGAAAATCCTTCAACCCATTGGCAAGGGAAATGACTTTCTGAACAGAACATGAATATTCCAGACACTAAAGTCAAGAATTAAAAAAAAAAAAAGGACCTCATGAAATGAAAAGCTTCTGTAAGTCAAATGACGTTGTTGGTAAGAAAAAACAGCAGCCTGTGTCATATGGAAAGATTTTTACCAACTCCACATCTGATAGAGGATTAATATCCAAATTATATAAAGAACTAAAGGAACGATCGATCGATCGATGGATATATAGATAGATAGACAGATACAATTAAACAATAATTTCTAGAAAAAGAATTCTTAACAGAGGAAACTCAAATGACTGAGCAACACTTAAAAAGTGTTCAGCATTGCCAGGCGGTGGTGGTGCATGCCTTTAATCCCAGCACTCGGGAGGCAGAGGCAGGCAGATCTCTGTGAGTTCGAGGCCAGCCTGGTCTACAAAGTGAGTTCCAGGACAGGCACCAAAGCTACACAGAGAAACTCTGTCTCAAAAAACAAAACAAAACAAAAAACAAACAAAAAATGTTCAGCATACAGCCATCAGGGAAACGCTAATAAAAATTACTTTGAGATTCCATTTTAAACTTATCAGAATGACTAATATCAATAACACAAATGAAAATTCATGCTGGTATGTGGAGCAAGGAGAACACTCCTGAATTTTTGAAATGAATGCAATCTTATAGAGCCACTATGGAAATCAATACGGCAATTTCTCAGAAATTTAGGAGTTAGTCTATCTCAACATACAGCTCTTTGATATATACCCACAGGTCATTCTATCATACCACAAGAACAGTTGATCACCCATTTTCATTGCAGTTTTATTCATAATAGCCCCAAACTGGAATAAACCTTCCATGTTTCTCAATGGAAGAATCGATAAATAAAATGTGGTACATTTACACAATGTACACAATGGAGTATTACTCAGCTGTTAAACAGGAACAACATTAGGAAATTTACAGGCAAATGGATGGGACTAGAAATGCCATCATGAGTGAGGTAGCTGAAAACCAGGATGATAAATCGTGTTATGGAAGCCGTACTGTGGCCAATAGAATCACACAGTTTGTCTGGCTTCAGGTCTCTTATTCCTGCTTATATGAGATTCTCAAAGAATTCATAAAAATATTTTGCTGGAAAAATAAAAAAGACCTATTCTACTAGGTGTGCCTGTATATGAGCTTTGTCCTTTCGGTTTTTAATATTCTTTTATCTTGTACTTTTACATGTTTACTCTGATTATTTTGTGCTGAGGGGATTTTCTTCTCTGATCCAATATATATGCCATTACCTGTGCTTCTTGTTCCTTAATAGGCATCCCCTCCTTTAGGTTAGGGAAAATTTCTTCTATAATTTTGTTGAAAATATTTTCTGTGACTTTGACCTGGATTTCCTCTCTTTCTTCTGTTATTATTATTCTTGGATTTGGTCTTTTAATAATGTCTCAGAATTCTTGGATATTTTGTTCTAGGATTTGTTCGATTTAACAATTTTTTTTGACTGAGGTAGAGGGATATATTACAACTATTGGGTCTTTATGTGTAAAATTCTTTTGTCCATCTCTTGTTTTCTGTTGGGAAAACTTTCTTTTGAGCTTCCTGTCTAAGTTCCTAGTTTTTCCCCTTCCAGATGTTCTTCGGTTATTTTCTTTATTCTATTTTTGCTTTCAAATCTTGAACTGTTTTATTCATACCCTTCCACTTTTAATTTATATTTTCTATGATTTCTTTTTTTTTACTTTTATTGTTTCTTTGTGGATTTCACATTATATGTTCCAATCCCACTTATCTCCCTATCTTCTCTCTTCCGTCCTTGCAATCTCCCCTGCAAAACAAGAACAACTTTAAAAGAAAAAAAAATCAAAGAAACCACATCAAACCAAACCAAAGCAAGCAAACAAACAACAACAACAACAAAATAACCCAACAAAACAAACAAACAAAATAAAAAAGAAGAAAAATTGTGTTATGGAAGCTGTACTGTGGCCAATAGAGTCACACAGTTGGTCTGGCTTGAGGACTCTGATTCCTGCTAGACCACTGACATGGCTCTCACTGGGGCTCCTCTTGGATATCCTGTTGTCCCGTGTCATGGAGATCCTGCTGTTTTGGTTCTGTAGGTTTGTTGTCTCTTTCACATGTTCCATCAGTCCATAGATAGGGTGGATATTGGCATGGGCCAACCCATATCCCAGTTCTGGACCTAGGTGGTAGGTTGCTGGGTTGGTCAGCTCACTAGTTTTCCCTCATCGTCATCTTTTAGAGAGGTGAG